>SJYC01104859.1:0-28542 GCA_006408675.1 Madoqua kirkii
TGATGACTCCAGACAGCTTGCTCAAAGCAGATCATGTGCAGAGGGCTTTAGAAGCTTCCGTGTGACTTGGGAAGGGACATGACCCGGATGAGGGAGGAGCAGCATGGGTGTGGTAGAGCGGGCCAGGGAGGTGAGCAGAGGAACGTCCTGCCCACGCAAGAAAGGTGGGCAAGAGCGGAGACCACGTGAGAGCCAGTCGGGGAGAGCCTTCCAGAGAGACAGCATTGACGTGAGACAAGGGGATCTGTTTTCATCTAGTTTACCAGCCACCTTCCCTCCTGGAGGTCTCAGGCTCAGGTAAGGCCTAGCAGTCAGAGCTGCAGAAGCATCTTCTTGGTTCACAGGGAGGATGCAGGGAAAAGACAGAGATGGATGGTGGACACATGTCTCGGAGTCCCTGAGTGAGGTTTGGGTCAACCTAGTCCACACACCCAGGGTCACCCTGCAGGCACATGGCCTGTGAAACCCTGAGACTCCAAGTGCCAGGAGCCTTTACGAGGACCTCTGACTTCCCGGCTGCAGGGCCTCACCTGTCCTTTTGCACTGAGAGGAGGTGACCCTGCAGCTCCATGGAGTAACTGCTGGCGCAGAAGTACACAGATGTCTGGGGGAGGTTGGCGGACTCCAGCCTGAGAGGGAAGTCCTCTTTGGTTGATCTGGAGACACTGAGGCCTTCAGACACATCTCCTCGCTTGCTGGTGGGAGGCCCATATAAGTAATGGATCAGCCTCTGTCCGTGTCCTGGGCCTTGGCGGTACCAGTACATAAAGCTATTACCCAGATCCTGAGCACATGTCAGCGTCGCCCTCTGTCCTGTCCTCACGATCTGGAATCTGGGGTCCTGAGTGACACCAGCATAGACCGCCCCTGTGGAAGGAGGACCGATGCTGCAGTCTCAGCACACAGGCTTAGTGCTGGGGACCACCCCCAAGGGGACCCTGCCCCCCAGGACTCACCTGCCTGCAGGAGACAGAAGACCACACAGCCCAGGAGGCAGGGGCTCGTGGTGGGGGCAGGGTGGGTGGAGGGCCCTCTGGGTGAGTGTGGATGAGAGGGAGAGGGGCGCTCCAGGGAGTCCTTCTGAGATGTCACTGTCCCTGCCAGGCCCAGAACCGACCTGTCACTCAGGGGGCCACGCCCCTTCCCCCAGAGGCTCAAAATAAAAATGAACCTAAGTGAACAATGCACAAAACAGACAACCATCCAGATCATCGGACGCAAGCCCACACGGTGCTGTAAACTTTCTGTAAATGTTAAAGATTTTTTCTGTAGATGTTAAACTGATTAAATGTTTTGTATGTTCTAGTCCAGACGTAAGTCTTCATTGAACGACTTCACTTTCATTCTCACTTTCATGCATTGAAGAAGGAAATGGCAACCCACTCCAGTATTCTTGCCTGGAAAATCCCGGGGATAGGGGAGCCTGGTGGGCTGCCGTCTACGGGGTCGCACAGAGTCAGACAAAACTGGAGTGACTTAGCAACATGTATATTACTTGTATTTATCTACGTATTTCTGGAGTTTTGAATCCTGGGGAATCCTTCTGGCGTCCTGCTACCCTTTATGATATGTGTCCCAAGAGCACTTCTAGCGAAGGAGACAATGGCACACCACTCCTGTGTTCTTGCCTGGAAAATCCCAGGGATGAGGGAACCTGGTGGGCTGCTGTCTATGGGGATGCAGAGTCAGACTCTACAGAAGGTACTTAGCAGCAACTTCATTTCAAGCCTTCATTTTCGCACCACTGACTGCAGTCCTGAGATTGTCCCTCTTCATACCATGTTTCTCCGGGTCTCTGCTCCCAAACTCATTGCAGGCTCATCAACATTTGAGGAATCTGTTTGGTAAATTTCTAATCAAGTCACTGAGAGATGGTCTGCCGGCCAAACATAGGTACAGTTTCTTCATGTTCACAGGAAGCCCTGTTTCCCATGTTGGTGCCGGGAAGGAAGCAAGCAGAGCTCCCTCAAGACTGTGCCCCAACTCTCTGGTGGAGAGAAGCTGGGTGCCCAGCACAGGATGACGTATTGGCACAAAGGAATTCAGATGTAGGAGGGACATGCAGGGAGGTGCAGACTCCAGGGTAAATGAAAAAATGTTCTGTTTTTATTTGAGACAATCCTCCCATGAAAATATCTCAGAAGCTCCCACACTGTGTCCGGCCTCACCTGCCCCCAGGAAGCAGAGAGTCACACAGCAGAGGAGCCTGGGGCCCATGGCAGCATCAGGAACCCAAGACAGCTGCTGGCTGGGGGCAGGGCTCCCGGGGTGAGTGGTGTAAAGCACTGACCCTCCTGCTTCCCTGATTGGAGCATTTGCCTATGACGTCACTGCTCTGTGTCTATCAGGCTGCCCTGTCCACTGGAACTCTTGGCAGGACCCAGGGCTGGCTCCTCTATGCCCTTCCCTGTCCTGACAGCCCCTCAGCAAAGGGTGGGTGAGAGGTGAGCACTGTCCCCATGTCCCCATATGCCCATCACAGGGCTTTTTCTTCTCTTCCTGTCCCTAGTTGACACTCACCACTCAGCCCTCACCAGCCACACTAATCCCCTCACCCTCCACTCCCCATGCTGCTACAGGAGAGAATCCCCAGGACACATTCGGAGGCTCCAGGCATGTCGCCACTCCCCTGGGCAGTGAGGAGTCTGTGCTGGGTCCATGTGTCTGGACCACTCAGGGAACACAAACCTGCTTCCTGATGCAGGCACGCAGCCAAGGTTCCCCTAAGCTGCCCTCTCCAGGGTGACTCTCAACCCCTCCCAGCACACCCTGCTTACCATGGAAACACAGTGCCTCCTAGAGGCCCATGGTCTCATGGATCGATGCCTTCCACCAAGACAAGAATACAAATTCCCCACACTCCACACTTTCAACCCTACACACACACACACATAACACACACACAGACACAAACACACACACACAGCCTTCATATGCTGCCTTCCCAGCATGGCTGAATTAGAGTTGATCTTCAAGTCTAGTCTTAGCCTGTGGAGGTAAAACATTGTCTGATCAGACATTTCTACTAAGAATGAAATAATTCCTACACCACTCCAATGACAATAGTTAGCTAAGATGGAGTAATACGGGCAATAAAAATAAGCGCTTCATGATCTCAAATGAAGCCAGCCTGGACACCTGGATTCCCAACCTCCTTGTGATTAAGCAGATCCATATATTTCCAGGTTTAATATTAAAATTAACATTACCAAATTCTAGCAGGTGCATTTTATGAAGAGGTTTTATGTATATTAACCTATTTATTTCCTATGAACTTGTAAAATCTTGATATAATAAGATACCATGGAGGAAATATTTTGACTTTGAGAATATTTCTCTGAGGGAAATGGTAGAAACCTGGTCCAGGTTAATTGAGATGCTAAGAAAGAGGGAAGGGAAGGAGAACACACTCCCAGCCTGTATCTCCTCCTGAGAATGGACTCGCAAGGGACTTTGGCTGGTTTCCAATTAACTGAGGTTGTTTTCTCTTTGATGACCCCAAGAGCTTGCTCAAACATGACCATTTAGGCATGGTACAATGTTCCCTGTGTCATGGGAAGGGACATGGCCCAGACGAGGAGAAAGCAGTGTGTCTGGAGCAGAGAGGGCAGGGGAGTGAGGCCCAGGCAGTAAAGGAGAAAAGACCCGCCCCTCTAGAGGGCAAGACCAGGGAGCACTTGAGAGCTAGGCTGCAGGAGAAACTTCCAGACAGACAGCAATGTGGTGCTCTGGAGAGACAAGAGGATCTAGATATATCTAATTTACTAATATTCTTTCCTTCTGGAGGTCTTAGGCTGAGGAGTAAGAGTCAGAACTACTAAGAACTGGACGCATTCCGAACTGCATCCAGGGAGGATGCAGAGGAAAGACAGAGCCTGATGGTGGACACGTGTCTCCGAGTCCCTGGGGTCAGATCCAGGCCTGTCCAGGTCACACATCAGGGTCACAGTGCTGGCACGTGGTCTCCAGGGCTCTGAGGCTCCCGGTGCTAGGAGCCTGCCTGTGGGACCCTGTCTTTTTGCACAGCGAGCAGGTGGCCGTGCAGCGCCATGGAGTAACTGCTGGCGCAGAAGTACACAGATGTCTGGGAGCGGCTGGCGGACTCCAGCGTGAGAGGGAAGCTCTCTTTGCTTGATCTGGAGACGCTGTACCCGTCGGGCACGTCTCCTTGAACCGTGGTGGGAGGCCCATTGAGTAATGGATCAGCCTCAGCCCGTGTCCCAGGTCTTGGCGGTACCAGTACATAGAGTTATGACCCAGATCCTGAGTGCATGTCAGAGTCACATTCTGTCCTGTCTTCACGACCTGGAATCTGGGGCCCTGAGTGACATCAGCATGGACCGCCCCTGTGGAGAAGGAGAACGGATGCTGCCATCACAGCGCACAGGCTTAGTGCTGGGACCCCTAAGGGGACCCTGCCCCCAGGGACTCACCTGCCTGCAGGAGACAGAAGACCACACAGCCCAGGAGGCAGGGGCTCATGGCAGGGGCGGGGCCGGCAGAGGGCCCTCTGGGCTGAGTGTGGATGAGAGGGGAGAGGGGCTCTCCAGGGAGTCCTTCTGAGATGTCACTGTCCCTGCCAGGCCCCACAGCCAACCTGTCACTCAAGGGCCACGCCCCTTCCCCCAGAGGCTCAAATAAGAAATGAACCTGGTTGAACAGTTTACATATGACCGACCTAGGCAGCGTATTAAAAAGCAGAGACATTACTTTACCAACAAAAGTCAGTCTAGTCAAAGCTGTGGTTTCTCCAGTAGTCATGTATGGATGAGAGAGTTGGACTATACAAAGAATTGATGCTTTTGAATTGTGGTTTTCGAGTAGACTCTTGAGTGTCACTTAGACTGTAAGGAGATCCAAGCAGTCCATCCTAAAGGAAATTAGTCCTGAATGTCCTGAATATTCATTGGAAGGGCTGATAGTGAAGCTGAAACTCCAATACTTTGGCCACCTGATGGGAAGAACTGACCCATTTGAAAAGACCCTGATGCTGGGCAGGATTGAAGGCAGGACGAGAAGAGGACCACTGAGGATGAGGTGTTTGGATGGCATCACCATCTCAATGGATATGCATTTGGGTAAACTCAGGGAGCTGGTGATGGACAGGGAGGCTGGAGTGCTGCAGTCCAAGGGGCCACACAGAGTCAGACCTACCTATGAACTTGAGTCTGCCATGGGTATTTACCTTTATTTTTATGGGAAGAACTGACCCATTTGAAAAGACCCTGATGCTGGGCAGGATTGAAGGCAGGACGAGAAGAGGACCACTGAGGATGAGGTGTTTGGATGGCATCACCATCTCAATGGATATGCATTTGGGTAAACTCAGGGAGCTGGTGATGGACAGGGAGGCTGGAGTGCTGCAGTCCAAGGGGCCACACAGAGTCAGACCTACCTATGAACTTGAGTCTGCCATGGGTATTTACCTTTATTTTTCTGGATGCTCCTAAGGGGGTGTTTTTGGAAAAGTTAACATGTGAATAATTATATTTTAATAATAGATTAACGTTTTATTTCGGAAACAGATGACCCTACATAACGTAGGTGGGCTTCATGAAACCAGGTGAAGAGAGGAATAGACAAAAACATTGATCCTCCCCCAAGTAAGAGAGAATTGTCAGCCGATGGCCTTCACACTGGACCATTAGTTCTTCTACTTTTGAACTTAAACATCAGCTCTCCTTCAGTCTCTTTTAGCACCACACCAGCTTGCAGCTTTTGGACTTACCAGCCTTAACAACTATGTGAACCAATTGCTTTTAAACTGTATGTGTATATGTATGTACGTGTGTCTGTATTATTTATTCTTTGTGGGGGACAGGTTTATGGGAGCAAAGACCACAGGTGATGAGGACAGACTTGAATCAAATTCCTTGCTCTGTAAGTAATGAAATATAAGATCTGGACCAGTCAGTCCCACTCTGATATATACATAGGTAAAATAATACTACCTAAGATGATGTTTGGGAGCATTAAACACAGCAGAGGAAGAATGTTTGGGAGAGTTATCGGATCTATGCAGGCCTGACAGGCAGGCACCCTCACAGCCACTTCCTGAGCTGGAGCAGGAGTGTTTTTGTCCCAGAGGCACCTGATCATGCAGGGCTGTGTCTTAGCTGCTGGCACAGAGATACACGGCTGAGTCCGTCAGCTCCAAGGAAGTCAAGTTCAGCTCAGAGCTAGAGTCACTGAACTGTTTTCCTAAGAATCGATCCGGGAGCTGTTCTTCTCCCCTCACTTCCTGCCTGTAATACTCAACGAGAAACTGGGGTCCCTGGCCCAGGGCCTGTTGGTACCAGTACACAGAGAGGTGTCCAGAGACAGGGGAGCATCCCAGGATCCCTTGCTGTCCTCTTGCTTTAATCAGGTATCTTGGGGTTTGGGTGACTCCAGAATCCACAAAGCCTGTGGGGGAAGAAGACAGGCTGAGAAAGAACAAGGGAGAGAAGCCGATGATGCCTTGGATTCAGGCATAATCACCTAGGAACACGGGTTCCACCTGTGCCAAGGACGCACCTGCTGCCAGGAGACACAGCACCACACAGCAGACGGGGCCGCAGCCCATGGCAGGAGGGGCAGAGCGGGCAGGCGTCTCCTTGCTCAGAGCTCTGCTCTCTGAGAGCTGGGGTTCTGGGCCTCCTTCCTCTGACTGGAGGTGAGGCAGTGACGTCATTGCTCTGATGTCATTGCCTCTGCACGTTCTCATGAGCCTGGCCCCTCCTTTCCAGCTCAGCTGATCCAGGAGCCCTGCTCTGTCCTGCAGAGTCTCTTAGATGCCCTGTGAGCTGGACTGCTGGTCTAGGCAAGGCTGGCTTTATGCCTGTCTCTTATACACATCTAAGGGAAGGAGTGGGATAGAAGGCGAGGGCCTGCGAGATGCAGCAGGGAGCACCCCGGGGGTCCTCTCCCACCGCGGGCCAAACGAGAAAAGCGCCGGCACCGGACTGGGACGGCATGAAACTCACCAGGAGCAATGTCTCCCTAAGAAAACACTTCTACCCTTTCATCCCGGGCGACTTCCCAGGCTGTCCAGTGGGCAGGGCTCCAAGCTTCCACTGCAGGGAGCACAGGTCCCATCTCCTGTCAGGGAACCAAGATCTCACATTGTTCAACGTGGCCAAAAGGTAAAAATCACCACCATCATCATCAAACTCCCATTCTGCAGACAGGAAGAGCGAGGCATGCTACGTTCAGTGAGCTCTCCTCAAGGTCCCGCACCTCGCTCCTTTCCTTCTCTGGGAAAGGAAATGACCAGCAGATGATTTGATCTGCTTCACAGGGTTAAACCAGAGAAGCAGGTGACCTCAACTCATTGCTTAAAGGACTTTTCACATCACCAGCCGTGTACAAGCAAAGAAAGGGCAAACAAGGAGTGCAAAACTGCTGGCCCCCGAGGAAACGGTTCCTCTTGCTCTTACCCGCTCCTCATCCTCTCATGTGGAGCGGGGGGCCCGGCCAACCCTCCCAGGGCCGGCAGAAAGGCGGTACTACAGCTAGAGACAGAGACGGCCATCGTGGCTCAGCTTCCAGACCTCTGCCTCTGTGACGCTGACTCAGCAGATGGTGTCTCCCTGAGTCCTGGCTGGAGCCAGCCTGTTCTCTCCCTTAGTGGCTGACACAGGAATTTGGAGACGGAGCGTTGATGGCATTATTCATCCCGGGGGGCCCGGCTGCCATGGCCTGACAAAGGCCCCGGGGACTGCTTCTTGGCGCCCCTGGGTGAGCCCTGACCACATGACGGTCAGCGTCCCGGCAGGGACAGAGGCAAAGGCCAGTCTCGGCGTGCCACGCTACTCCCGGCTGCCAGCGAGTCAGGAGCACAGCGAGTCAGCGAGTCCATGTTCGAAGGAAAGAAAACTGGATTGTGAGCAGAGGCTGTGCAGACACAGGAGTCACCTGAGACCCCGCACGCGCCACCTTCTCCGGAGAACTTCACTTTTTCTGCAACCTCAGGGCTCCCTCAGGACTGCATAGTTGAAGTTCATGGCTCCCAGCTGGTCAAGTATACAAATTAGTGTCTGTGCTGTTTAGGCTTCTAAAGATAAAAACACCGAACAAAACGTTCTCTTAAGCCTCCTGGTCCCAGGCACTAGGTCTGTCTGCTTGCTCTGCCCCAGAAACTTCTGGAGTACGGCAGTTCCACAGCGTCCCCCTATGGTCTGCCCAGGTTTAATAGTCATGGGTGCGTTCAATTAGAAAATATTTCACTGTTTGCCGATTGCACTGTGTTTTTGCTTGCTTTGTTTTTCTGAAGAACACACACACTATTAGAAGCACATACACAAGCCAGCCATAGCTGATTTATGATTTTTATTTAAAGAGAAAAGAAATGAGTTCATGCAGGAAATATTTAATACTTTGACTTTTAGAACATTGTGATGAGGGAGATGCTACAAACTTGGGTTCATTTTTGTTGGTGTTGTTGTTCAGTTGCTAACTCGAGTCCAACTTATTGAGACTCCATGCATTGCAGCGTTCCAGGCTCCCCTGTTCTTCACCATCTCCGGAATTTTGCTCAAGTGCATGTCTGTTGAGTCGATGATGCTATGGAACCACCTCTTTCCCTCCCCTCACTTCTTCTTTTTCTTTCAGTCTTTCGCAGCATCAGGGTCTAGGCTATTTAGATGCTAAAGTCAGGCAATGGTGGAGAAAACACACACACACAGCTTGTCTCTCCTTCTCCTCAGGGACGACCAAGGAATTTTGGATGATTAATAATTAACTGAGGTTGTATTTTCTTTGAGGACCCCAGAAAACCTACTCAAACATGCTCAGTTAGGGATCATTACAAGGTTCTCTGGGTGATGGGCCAGCACATGATCCAGTTGAGGAAGGAGCAGCAAGGCTGAAGTAGAGAAGGGTGGGAACAAGGGCCTGGAAGGTGGGAGAGTGAGGCCCCACATCTGGGGAAGTGGGACAAGAGCAAAGACAATACATGGGCCGGCCAGTGAGAAAACCTTCCATAGAGACTGGCATGTGGTGCCCGGGGAGAGACAAGAGGGTCTAGAAGTATCTGATTTCCCAACAACTTTCCGTCCTGGAGGCCTCATGTTCAGACTGATGACTTGGAGTCAGAACTGGATAGCATCTTTAGGCTCACGAGGCAGCTAGAGTGAAAAACAGCGAGGGTGTACAAATGTCCATGAGGCCCTCTTATCAGGTCCGTGCCAGGAATATCAAAACCTTCAGGCTATACAGCCAGTGTATGTCTGTGGGCTCTGAGTCTCCTGGTTCTAGGCGCCTGCAAGGAGCTCCCCTAGTACCAGGCTGCAGGCCCCTCATCTGCCTTTTTGCAGAGAGAGGAGGTGGCTGTGTAGTGCTGTGGGGTAACTGCTGGTGCAGAAGTACACAGATGTCTGGGAGCAGTTGGCAAAATCCAGCCTGAGAGGGAAGTTCTCTGTGCTTGATCTGGAGACGCTGTACCTGTCAGACATGTCTCTTTTCTCTGTGGTTGGAGGGCCAGTTGAGTAATGGATCATCCTCAGCCCGTGTCCCAGGTCTTGTCGGTTCCAGTACATATAATCATGGTTCAGATCCTGAGTGCACTTCAGTGTCATACTCTATCCTGTCGTCACGACCTGGAATCTGGGGTCCTGAGTGACACCAGCATGGACCGTCCCTGTGGAGAAGGAGGACGGATGCTGCCGTCACACAGGCTTAGTGCTGGACCCCCCAAGGGCACCCTGCCCCCAGGACTCACCTGCCTGCAGGAGACAGAAGACCACACAGCCCAGGAGGCAGGGGCTCATGGCGGGGGCGGGGCGGGCGGAGGGCCACCTGGGCTGTGTGAATGAGAGGGAGAGGGGCTCTCCAGGGAGTCCTTCTGAGATGTCACTGTCCCTGCCAGGCCCCACAGCCAACCTGTCACTCAAGTGTACACGCCCCTTCCCCTAGAGGCTCAAATCAGAAATGAACTTGAGTGAACTGTTCACATGGGACAGAACTAGACAGCATGTTAAAAATCAGAGACATTACTTTGCCAACAAAGGTCTGTCTGTGAAAGCTATTGTTTTTCCAGTAGTCCTGTATGGACCTGAGAGTTGGACTATAAACAAAGCTAAGTGCAGAAGAATTGATACTTTTGAACTGTAGTGTTGGAGAAGATTCTTGAGAGTCCCTTGGACTGCAAGGAGATCCAAGCAGTTCATTCTAAAGAAATCAGTCCTGAATACGCATTGGAAGGAATGATGCTGAACTTGAAACTCCAATACTTTGGCCACCTGATGCGAAAAACTGACTCATTTGAAAAGACTCAGATGCTGGGCAATATTGCAAGTGGGCGGAGAAGGGAACAGCAGAGGATGAGATGGTTGGACGGCATCACCAACTCAATGGACATGTATTTGAGTAAACTCCGAGAGTTAGTGATGGATAGGAAAGCCTGACGTGCTATAGTCCTTTTGTCGCAAAGCATCTGACACGATTGTGCAACTAAACTGAACTGAAGAGTTCGCAACAGGGAGACCCATCAGCTCAATGAACATAAGCCTTATATTTGTTGTAAACTTTCCATAAAGCTGTTCACAACTCTATGTACACTTTATTCCACAAAAAGATGTTCATTATTATATATATTCAGTTTATTGATCTGTAGTTTATTATTTCTGTAGTTTTGAATCTCAGGGAAAATCCTCAGGGCTTCCTGCTGCCATTTATGACTCACGTGGCCCAAATAATGCCTCATGTTTCTATTTTGTTTCATTGAGAACAGTCCAGTTTATGTCCTTCCACCCACAGTGATTCTGGATCTGGTTCCCTAACCTTAAGACAGGCTCATCGATACTTGAGGGATCCTTGGGCTCTCTTTCTTGCTAATTCCCCGACTGACAGGGTGCCTGTCGAATGCAGGCTCAGAGCCTCCATTTCCACCTGAGCACCTGCTTCTCGAGTCTGAGGGGTGGGGGAGCCGCAGGCCGAAGCGCCTCAGGCCTGTGACCCAACTTGCTTTGAGGAGAGAAGCTGGTTGCCCAGCACCAGGGCTGACAGGTTGGCACAAAGGAGTACAGATGTGGGAGGGATGTCGGGAGAGATGGCTGACTCGGGTTGAAGGAAACATGCTCCAATTTTCCCTGAGACGTCCAGTGCATGGGAGCACTTCCTTGTGAAGCGTGGCAGCCATTCAGTAACCACTATCCTAGAGCCCTCGACTGTATCACAGGCACAGACCTCACATTTAGAAGGACCCTGCACTAGCTGCCATGCTCTGCCGCTGTGGTTTTCAAATTCTCAGTAATTTCTGAACCTGAATATCATGCTCTGGTCATGAGTAGGGGACCATGGGGACCTCCTGACGAGCTGGTTTCCATGGAACCTAATCGCACGTCTGGGGTCCTAGTGACTGACCATTCCTGGGGCCTCAGAGACAAAAACTCAGAAGCTAAGGTCAGAAGCAACCAATGAGCTTGATATTGTAGCAACAAAAACAAGCCTTCAGTTGGAGCCTGGCAAGTCCACGGGGGCTTTTCAGTTCAACTCCTGTGACTTGGACTTTGGGGTCAAATCAAAGGCAAGCCTTCTCCTGGCATGAAACAATATGTCACCTAAATCGCTGCTGCTGGTTGCCTGCTCAGTCCCAGCACCCAGTGTGTGAGCAGGAGGCCTTGCTGTGTGCATATCACATGGGACCTCAAAGTAATTTCCTAGAAGATGAGGACGTCCTGTTCAAATAGCATCATAATATTATTTCAGACATTATGTGCACGATAAAAGAAATTCATGAACGTAAATAAATAATTAAAAAAAAAAAAAAAGCCTGTAGCAGCAGGGAAGATGTTTGGATGGCCATTTTCCAAACCATCCATCTCCAGATAGGATAGTCCCTGACATGGATATGGTGCTCGCATGCTTTCAAGAACTTCTTCAACCATAATACTTTCCAGGAGCAACATCTTAAATATTTAGCCCTGGGCTAAACAGGACTTTAAATAAAATGTCAGCAACAGAAATCATACTGTTGTTTGTCAGGGAAGGAGATAGGCCTGGGATGGGGCTTCAGAGACGTTTTGGTGATGAAATGTTCTGTGTTTACAGGTCAATGTTCCATGGGCACACGCATATGGATTGATCAAAACCGGCCACCTGTTCACTATACAGTGTGTAATGCTATTGTATACACAGCGGACCCCTTGGACCACATTGTTTTGAACTTCATGAGTCCACTTTGGTGTGGAATTTTTGATAGATAGTAACTATAGACCTTGTGGTTCATCTGATAAAGAACCTGCCTGCAATGGGAGAGACCTGGTTTGGATCCCTGGGTTGGGAAGATCCACTGGAGAAGGGAAAGGCTACCCACTCCAGTATTCTGACCTGGAGAGTTTCATGGACGGTATAGGGTGGCAGAGTCAGACATGACTGAATGAGTTTCACTTTCACTTTTCACAGTACCACACAGTTGTGTCTAGTTGAATCTGTGGATGGGACATCGTAAACAGGGTTGAGTGAATTAAAAAAAACTTCTACAGCAGGGTTAAGGCTGGTTCAGGGGCCCCAAACTTCACATTATTCAAATGTTAACTATAATTCATATGCCAATAAAGTTGATGTAAAAATGCTGGAGGGTAAGTTACATGGTCTTTATCTCATGTATTGAACCAGCAAGCATAGTTACTTCCTTTCCTGTGACATCTGAAGACCTCAAATATAGGCTTTGAAGTCACAATGTGTCCATATCTACTGTCAGACCTAGGAAGCACTAGAGGAGGCTGGCAGAGATTAGCAAATGAAGTCAAGAAATCCACAGTCCTGTTACCTGCCAGGGACCTCATGCTTACTAAATTCTTGTGCATCCCTCAAAGATGGTGTCCTCACTCATACAATATGTCAACATGACTCTGCCCTGGATATTTAGCTTTATTTTTTCTGGGTGCTCCAAAGAGGGATATTTTTTGTCTCAGATGGTGAAGCATCGGCCCGCAATGTGGGAGACCCAGGTTTGATCCCTGGGCCGGAAAGATCCACTAGACAAGAAAATGGAGACCTACTCCAATACTCTTGCCTAGAAAGTTCCACAGATGGAGGAGCCTGGTGGGTTACAGTCCTTTGCGTCACAAAGAGTCGGACACGACTGAGTGACTTCACTTTCAACATGTGAATAGGTATATTTTAATAATAGATTAGATTAACATTTTAATTAGTAAAGCAGATGACCCTCCACAATGTCGGTGGCCTCCATGAAACCAGGTGAAGAGATGAATTGATGAAAACACTGATCCTCCCCGAAGTAAGAGATAATTGTCAGCTGAGGCCTTCACTCTGGACCATTAGATCATCTGCTTTAGAACTTAAACATAAGCTCCCCCTCAGTCTCTAGTAGCACCAGACCCCCTGCAGCTTTTGGACTTATCAGCCTTAACAACTATGTGAGTGAATTGCTTTAAAACATGTATGTGAGTATGTGTGTGTGTGTGTGTGTCTATATTATTCATTCTATGTGGGGGAACATTTTATGGGGGCAAAGACCACAAGTAATGAGGACAGGCTTGAATTAAATTGCTTGATCTTAAAGTAATGAAATATAAGAGGTGGACAAGTCAGAGCCCCTAGAATTTATAAACAGGTAAAATAATACTTAACTAGCATGATCTTTGGAGGCATTAAACACAGCAGAGGAAGAACGTCTGGGAGAGTTACTGGATCTATGTAGGCCTGACAGGCAGGCAGTCACCCTCACACCACTTCCTGAGCTGGGGCAGGAGTGTTTTTGTCCCAGAGGCACCTGATCATGCAGGGCTGTGTCTTTGCTGCTGGCACAGAGATACACGGCTGAGTCCGTCAGCTCCAAGGAAGTCAAGTTCAGCTCAGAGCTAGAGTCACTGAACTGTTTTCCTGAGAATCGATCTGATATGTTTCCTTTCTCATTCTCTGCCCTATTGTAATACTGAATGAGGAATTGGAGGCCTTGGCCCAGGGCCTGTTGGTACCAGTACACAGAGAGGTGTCCAGAGACAGGGGAGCATCTCAGGGTCCCTCGCTGTCCTCTTGCTTTAATCAGGTATCTTGGGGTTTGGGTGACTCCAGAATCCACAAGGCCTGTGGGGGAAGAAGACTGGGGCTGAGAAAGAACAAGGGAGAGAAGCTGATGATGCCTTGGATTCAGGCAGAGTCAGGCTAAGAACATGGGCTCCCCCCTGTGCCAAGGACCCACCTGCTGCCAGGAGTAACAGAGCCACATAGCAGACAGGGCCCCAGCCCATGGCAGGAGGGCAGAGCCAGGAGGTATCTCCTTGCTCAGAGTTCTGCTCTCTGGGAGCTGGGGTTCTGGGCCTCCTTCCTCTGACTGGAGGTGAGGCAGTGATGTCACTGCTCTGATGTCATTGCCTCTGCACGTTCTCATGAGCCTGGCCCCTCCTTTCCAGCTCAGCTGATCCAGGAGCCCTGCTCTGTCCTGCAGAGTCTCTTAGATGCCGTTTGAGCTGCACTGCTGGTCTAGGCGAGGCTGGCTTTAGGCCCGCCGCCCTCCCCATGGCTCCTTTGCTTTTCTCTTCAGGCAGGTGTTGCTGTTTTCTGTTGCTCTTTCCTGCCCCCTCCCAGCTCCTTACCCTTCACTTTTTCTGCAAACAGGGCTCCCTCAGGACTGCATAGTTGAAGTTCATGGCTCCCAGCTGGGACAGCAAGCCTACAGATTAGTGTCTGTGCAGTTAAGGCTCCAAGAGAGAAAAACAGCAAATAAAGCTTTCTCTTAAACCTCCTGGTCCCAGGCACTGGCTCCGTCCCCTTGCTCTGCCCCAGAAACATCTGGAGTACGACAGTTCCACAGCGCCCCCACGTGGTCTACGCGTGGACACCAAGATTGTCTGCCCAGGTCTAGTCATGCTGCTGCTGCTGCTAAGTCACTTCAGTCGTGTCCGACTCTGTGCGACCCCACAGAGGGCAGCCCATTGGGCTCCGCCATTTCTGGGATTCTCCAGGCAAGAACACTGGAGTGGGTTGCCATTTCTTTCTCCAATGCATGAAAGTGAAACGTGAAAATGAAGTCGCTCAGTCATGTCTGACTCAGCGACCCTATGGACTGAAGCCTACTAGGCTCCTTCATGGGTGTGTTCAATTAGAAAATATTTCACTATTTGCCGATTGCACTGTGTTTTTGCTTGCTTTGTTTTCTAAAGAACACACACACTATTAGAAGCACATACACAAGCCAGCCATAGCTGATTTATGATTTTTATTTAAAGAGAAAAGAAATGAGTTCATGCAGGAAATATTTAATACTTTGACTTTTAGAACATTGTGATGAGGGAGATGCTACAAACTTGGGTTTGTTTTTGTTGGTGGTGGTGTTGTTCAGCTGCTAACTCGAGTCCAACTCATTGAAACCTCATGCATTGCAGCATACCAGGCTCCCCTGTTCTTCACCATCTCCCACAGTTTGCTCAAATTCATGTCTGTTGAGTCAGTGATGCTTTCGAACCACCTCTTGCTGTGCCCCCAACTTGTGCTTTTTCTTTCAGTCTTTCCCGTCATCAGGGTCTAGGCTATTTAGATGCTAAAGACAGGCAATGGTGGAGAATACATACACACACAGCTTGTCTCTCCTTCTCCTCAGGGATGACCAAGGCATTTTGAATGATTAATAATTAACTGAGGTTTCATTCTCCTTGAAGACCCTGGAGACCACACTCATACATACCCACTTATGGATCATTACAAGGTTTCCTGGGTGATGGACAAGGATATGACCCAGTTGAGGGAGAAGCAGCAAGGCTGAAGTAGAGAAGGGTGGGAACAAGGGTAAGGAAGGTGGGAGAGTGAGGCCCCACATCTGGGAAAGTTAGACAAGAGCAGAGACGATACATGGGCCAGCCTGGGGGAGAACATTCCAGAGCCTCAGGCATGAAGTGCACGGGGTGAGACAAGAGGGTCTAGAAGTATCTGATTTCCAGCATCCTTCCCTCCTGGAGGCCTCATGTTTAGCCTGGTGACTGGGAGGCAGAGCCGGTAGCATCCTTAGGCTCACGTGGCAGCTGCAGTGACAAGACAGAGAGTGAGGGTGGGCACACGTCCACGAGGCCCTGCTGTCAGGTCCGTGCCATGAAGATCAAACATCGCTGGCTACGCTGCCAGTGTGTGTCTGTGGGCTCCGAGTCTGCAAGTGCTAGGAGCCTGCAAGGGGCTCCCCAAGTTCCAGGCTACAGGGCCCTCATCTGCTTTTTTTGCACAGAAAGGAGGTGGCCGTGCAGCGCCGTGGAGTCACTGCTGGCACAGAAGTACACAGAAGTCTGGGAGCTGGTGGCAGACTCCAGAGTGAGAGGGAAGTCCTCTGTGCTTGGTCTGGAGATGCTGTAGCCATCGGGCATGTCTCCTTTCTCTATGTTGGGAGCAGCAGCTGAGTAATGGATCAGCCTCAGCCCATGTCCCAGGTCTTGTCAGTACCAGTACATAGAGTTATGACCCAGATCCTGAGTGCATCTCAGTGTCGCCCTCTGTCCTGTCCTCACCACCTGGAATCTGGGGTCCTGAGTGACACCAGTGTGGACCGTGCCTGTGGAGAAGGAGAACCGATGCTGCAGTCACAGCACACAGACTTAGTGCTGGCACCCCCAAGGGGACCCTGCCCCCCAGGACTCATCCGCCTGCAGGAGACAGAAGACCACACAGCCCAGGAGGCAGGGGCTCATGGTAGGGGTGGGGCGGGCAGAGAGCCCTCTGGGCTGAGTGTGGATGAGAGGGGAGAGGGGCGCTCCAGGGAGTCCTTCTGAGATGTCACGGTCCCTGCCAGGCCCCACAGCCAACCTGTCACTCAGGCAGGCACGCCTCTTCCCCCAGAGGCTCAAATCAGAAATGAACCTGAGTGAACAGTTCAAAACAGAAGCAACCCATTCAGACATATGGACTTGAGCCTTATGAGTTGTTGTATCCTTTCTATAAACAGTTATAACATTAAGTGTGTTGTATTTCAAAGATAATTCTTCATTCCTAAGTGTGTGAAGTTATATGCAGATTTCTAACTGCAGGGTTGGGGGGTTACTCAGCGCTCCTAAACAGCACATTGATAAAGAGTCAACTACAATCCATGCATCAACAAAGTTGATTTTAACACGCCTGAGGAGGGGTGTATGGCTCTGGCTCATTTCGTGCACTAAATCTACAGGCAAAAATATTTTCACCCCTGTGATTTCTAAAGCCCTCAGCTGGAGGCAAAATGTGTCCATCTCTACATTTGCACCTATGAAATGGTAGAAGAGGCTGGCAGAGACTAGCAAAGGGAATCAGGAAATCCAGCCTCCTGTTATGTGCCAGGGACTTCATGCTTACTAAATTCCTAGGCAAGCCTGGGAGTCGTTGGGATGACTAATTTAATGTGTCATTTTGCCTAGGCCACAGATATTTAGTTCAACATTGTTCTGAATGTCCCTGTGAGGTTGTCTTGTTGAGAGATAAATATGTGAAAAGTTATCAATAGATTTTAAAATCAGATTAGATGAACATCTTTATTGGTCGGGCAGGTGAACTTCCATAATGTAGTAGGTCTCATCCAATGAGATAAAGAAATGAACAAAAACCCTAAACCTCGCCCAGATAGGAGAGAAGCATCCAGCTGATGGCCTTCACTAGACAATCACTTCGTCCTGCCTAACAGCCTTTGAACTTAGACATCAGCTCTTCTTAGGTCTCTAACAATATAAGCCCAGCTTCTAGACCTTAGACTTATCACTATTTACAACTATGTGAGTCAGATCCTTTAAAAGAGAGTATTTGTTTGTTTTACGGAAGAATCATATAATGGGGGCGAGGACCACAGTGACAAGGACAGACGTGAGTCTGATTCCTTGTTCTGACATTTATCTGATTCCTTGTTCTGATATTTATGAAATATGAGGTCTGGGCAAGCCACTCCCCCTCAGATGTGTAAAGAGTTAAAATAATACTTATCTTGCATGATCTTTGGGAGCATTAAAACATATCAAAACATGAATGTCTGGGAAAGGCTGTCTGTTCTACCAGGACTTAGGCCTGACTGGCTGGCAGTTGACACCCTAACACCTCTTGCTGAGCTGGGGCAGGAGTGTTTTTCTCCCAGAAGCACCTGATCATGCAGGGCTGTGTCTTGGCTGCTGGCACAGAGATGCACGGCTGAGTCTGGCAGCCCCAGGGAGCTCGAGCTCAGCTCAGAGCGAGCATCACTGAACTGTTGAGCTGAGAATCTCCGTGGTAGGTTAGCTTCTCATCTCACATTTTGTTGAAATCCTGAACAAGGAACTGGAGGCCCTGGCGCTGGCCCTGTTGTTACCAGTACACAGAGTGGTGTCCAGATTCAGGGGAACATCTCAGCGTCACTTCCTGCTTTCTTGATTTGATCAGGTACTTAGGAGTCTGGGTGATTTCAGAATCCACCAAGCCTGTTGCGGAGACAAGGAAGCTGAGGGCAGAGCACAGGGAAGCCTCCTGCTGCAGCCCTCATCACCAGGCTTCTATCTCAGGGAGGCAAAGACATCTCAGAAGCTCCCACACTGTGTCCAGGACTCACCTGCTCCCAAGAGGCAGAGAGTCACAGGCAGAGGAGCCTGGAGCCCATGGCAGCATCAGGAACCCAAGACTGCTGCTGACGGGGGGCGGGGCTCCTGGGTGAGTGGTGTAGAGTGCTGGCCCTCCTGTTCCCTGATTGGAGCATTTGCCCATGATGTCATTGCTCTGTGCCTCTGAAGGCTGCCCTGTCCACTGCACTCCTTGTCAGGACCAAAGGTGAGCCCTCTATGCCCTTCTCTGCCCTTCACAGCCCCTGAACAGGGAGTGGGTGTGAAGGGTATACCATCCCCTTGTCCCCAGTGCCCACAGCATACCTTGCTGTCCTCTGTCTGCTCCTGCCTGACACACAGCCAGGCACTCTCCTGGCTGGCAATCACCAGCCATCAGCTGCCAATCACCCAGCCCTCACCAGCCACCCCAACCCCTTTACCTCCACTTCTCTTGCAGCTCCTGGAGAGTGTCTCCTGGGCACATCCTGAGGATCCAGGCACATCCCCACTTTCCTGGGCAGTGAGGAGTCTATACTGGTTCCATGGGTCCTGGAGCCTCAAGAACTTGGGGAACTCAAACCTGCTTTCTCATGTAGGCATGTAGCCAAGGTTCCTTAAAGCTGCCCTCCCCAGGGTGACTCTCCACCCCTCCCAGTACTGCCTGCTTACCGTGGGCCCACAGTGCCTCCTAGTGGCCAATGGTCCACAGTCTCATGGATCTGTGCCTTCTGTCTAAAGCAAGAATGTAAATACCCTGAACACAGACACACACAGACACACACACACAGAGACAACACACACACACAGAGACAACACACACTTGTTGTACTGTCTTCCCAAGCTGGCTGACTTAAGATTTGTCTTCAAATTCCCTCTTAGCTTCTGGAGGTAAAAGACTGTAGAAACCAACATTTCCATTAAGAAGAAAATAACTGCATTGACAGAGTATGCTAAGGTGGAATCACACAGACCTTCATACAGACACTCTGCTGAGCTCAGGGGAATACAGCGTGGAGTACTGCATTCCGTAAATCCCTCGGTAATCAGATCCACATATTTCTAGATTTTCTATATAAATTATTACTAATTCTAGGTAATGGATTTATATACAGAGATTATATATATTAACCCATTTAGTTTTAAAGTTACAAAACTTTGAAATAAAAATAACGACCCATCCACTACATTTAACGTTGATATAGCTGGGGGTTATATGAGCCTGCAACTCAGCGTCACACTGCAGGCATGTGGGCCTGGAATCCAAGGCTCCAGGTGTGAGAAGCCTGTAAGGGGCTCTCCTTCTTCCAGGATGCAGGGCTTCCCTTATCTTTTTGCACAGAGAGGAGGTGGCCGTGCAGCGCTGTGGATAACCACAGGAGCAGAAGTACACAGATGTCTGGGAGGGGTTGGCAGACTCCAGCGTGAGAGGGAAGTCCTCTGTGCTTGGTCTGGAGACGCTATAGCCCTTGGGCATGGCTCCTTTCTCTGTGGCGGGAGGGATAACTGAGTAATGGATCAGCCTCAGCCCGTGTCCTGGGTCTTGTCGGTACCAGGACATATAGCTAAAGCTCAGATCCTGAGTACATGTCAGTGTCGCGCGCTGTCCTGTCCTAATGACCTGGAATCTGGGGTCCTGAGTGACACCAGAATGGACCCCCCCTCCGCCTGTGGAGAAGGAGGACCGATGCTGCAGTCTCAGCGCACAGACTTGGTGCTGAGACCCCCAAGGGGAGCCTGCCCCCCAGGACTCACCTGCCTGCAGGAGACAGAAGACCACACAGCCCAGGAGGCAGGGGCTCATGGCGGGGGCGGGGCGGGCGGAGGGCCCACTGGGTGAGTGTGGGTGAGAGGGAGAGGGGCGCTCCAGGGAGTCCTTCTGAGATGTCACTGTCCCTGCCAGGCCCCAGAGCCAACCTCTCACTCAGGGGCCACGCCCCTTCTCCCAGAGGCTCAAATCAGAAATGAACCTGAGAGAGAAGTTCACAACTCGGAGACCTATCCTGAACAACAGACGTAATATCACAGGTTGCTGTAACCTTTCTGTAAATGTTAAAGGTTTTTCTGTAGATGTTAAACTGATTAAATGTTTTGTATGTTCTAGTCCAGAGATAAGTCTTCATTAACATGTATATTACTTGTATTTATCTACATATTTCTGAAGTTTTGCATCCTGGGGAATCCTTCTGGCGTGCTGCTGCCCTTCATGATGTGTGTCCCAAGAGCACTTCAAGCGGAGAAGGCAATGGCACCCCACTCCAGTGTTCTTGCCTGGAAAATCCCAGGGAAGCGGAACCTGGTGGGCTGCTGGCTATGGGGTTGCAGAGTTGGACACAACTGAAGCAACTTAGCAGCAGCACATCAAAGCTCCCTTTCCACAACATTGCCTGCAGTCCTGAGCCTGTCCCTCCACCTACCGTGTTTCTCCAGATCTCTGCTCCCAACCTCATTGCAGGCTCATCAACCTTTGAGGAATTCTTTGGACTGTTTCTAATCAATTCACTGACAGACTGTCCACTTGTCAAATGCAGGTCAGCTTCTTCATGTTCACACAGCCCATATTTCCCCTATTGGCGGGGAGGGAGCAAGCAGAGCCCCTCAGGCCGGTGACCCACCTTTCTGGGTGGAGATAAGCTGGGTGCCCAGCACAGGATGATGTTTTGGCACAAAGGAATTCAGATGTAGGAGGGACGTGGAGGGAGGTGCAGACGCCAGGGTAATGCAAAATGCTCAGTTTTTATTTGAGACATTCCTCTCATGGGAATACCTCCTTGTGAACTGTGGCTGCCATTTGCTGAGTAACACTTCATATCACAGAGCCCCAAATTGTATCTTGTTACATGTGACACAACACGTATATGTAATTTGCTGTGCACACAGTTCACGAGCGAAGGGACCACAGGTGTTCAGAACACCCTTGTGCTGGGATGTTAGCTATAACACTTATGATATATGAGACCTGGGCAACTCACGACCCCTCAGATGTACCAGTTAAAATGATACTTATCTTGATGATGTTAGTGAGCATTTAAACATATCAAGAAGTGAATGTCTGGGGAACTCTCTCAGTCTACCAGAGACAGGGCCTGGCAGGCTGGCAGCTGACACACAGGCACCACTTCCTGAGCTGGGGCAGGAGTGTTTTTGTCCCAGAGGCACCTAATCATGCAGGGCTGTGTCTTGGCTGCTGGCACAGAGATACACGGCTGAGTCCATCAGCTCCAAGGAAGTCAAGTTCAGCTCAGAGCTAGAGTCACTGAACTGTTTTCCTAAGAAACGATCTGATATGTTTCCTTTCTCATTCTCTGCCCTATTGTAATACTGAATGAGGAATTGGAGGCCTTGGCCCAGGGCCTGTTGGTACCAGTACACATAGCGATGTCCAGACTCAGGGGTACATCTCAGTGTCACTTGCTGCTTTCTTGATTTGATCAGGTACTTAGGAGTCTGGGTGACTTCAGAATCCACCAGGCCTGTTGGGGAGGAGACAAGATAGCTGAGGGCAGAGCACAGGGGAAGCCTCCTGCTGCAGCCCTCATCGCCAGGCTTCTATCTCAGGGAGGCAAAGACATCTCAGAAGCTCCCACACTGTGTCCAGGACTCACCTGCTCCCAGGAGGCAGAGAGTCACACAGCAGAGGAGCCTGGAGCCCATGGCAGCATCAGGAACCCAGGGCTGCTGCTGGCTGGGGGCGGGGCTCCTGGGGTGAGTAGTGTAAAGTGCTGACCCTCCTGCTTCCCTGATTGGAGCATTTGCCGATGACGTCGCTGTTTGTGTCTCTGCAGGCTGCTCTGGTCCACTAGGCCCCTTGTGTGACCTGGGCTGGCTCCTCTATGCCCTTCCCTGTTCTGAACGGCCCCTCAGCAAAGGGTGAGTATGAAGAGTGCACTCTCCCCATGTGTCCATATGTCCACAATATGGCTTGTTCTCACTGAGCCTTCCTGACACTCATCACCAAGCCCTCAGCAGCCGCCTGAGCCCCTCACCCTCCACTTCCCATGCACGGTCCCCCTTACATCCTGAAGCTCCAGGCACATCCCCGCTTCCCTGGCACTGAGGAGCCTGTGTTGGCTCCATGTGTCCCAGGATCAGTCAGGGAACTCAAGCCTGTTCCCTGAGACAGGCATGTAGTTAAGGTTCCCTAGAGCTGCCCTCCTAGGTGACCCTCAACCCCTCCCAGCACACCCTGGTTATATGGGCCCACAGTGCCTCCTAGTTGCCAGTGGTTCACAGTCTCATGGATATGCTGCCTTTGTCTAAAGCAAGGGTATAATAATCCCACAACCTGAACACACACTCACACTCACACACACACACACATTCTAGTGTTCTACTGCCTTCCCATTCTTGCTGAATTAGGGTTGACCTTCAAATCAACTCTTAGCATCTCAGATTTGAAGACTCAATGATCTGACATTTTTACCAAAAAAGAATTGCTGCATCACTGCATGATGGTACTTAGCTAAGATGGAAATATATGACCATAAAATAAACACTCTGAGGATCTCACGTGATGTGCCTGGAAACCTGTATTCCATACTTACCTCCGATCAATCAGATGCATGTATTTCTACAATTCTTACATAAATTAAGCATTACCAAATTCTAGTTAATACATTTTGTAAAGAGCTTTTATATATATGAACTCAGTATCTGCACTTATAAAATCTTGATATAATGGGACGATGGAAGATATATTTTGACTTTGAGAAGATTTTGATGAGAGAGGTGGTGCCAAGCTGGCCGAGGTTAGGTGAGATGCTGAGGATGTCGGGGGCGGGAGGATGAACACACAAAGCCACTCTATCCCTCAGATGGACTCACATGAGATTCAGATAATTGACAATTAACTAAAGCTGATTTCTCTTTGATGACTCCAGACAGCTTGCTCAAAGCAGATCATGTGCAGAGGGCTTTAGAAGCTTCCGTGTGACTTGGGAAGGGACATGACCCGGATGAGGGAGGAGCAGCATGGGTGTGGTAGAGCGGGCCAGGGAGGTGAGCAGAGGAACGTCCTGCCCACGCAAGAAAGGTGGGCAAGAGCGGAGACCACGTGAGAGCCAGTCGGGGAGAGCCTTCCAGAGAGACAGCATTGACGTGAGACAAGGGGATCTGTTTTCATCTAGTTTACCAGCCACCTTCCCTCCTGGAGGTCTCAGGCTCAGGTAAGGCCTAGCAGTCAGAGCTGCAGAAGCATCTTCTTGGTTCACAGGGAGGATGCAGGGAAAAGACAGAGATGGATGGTGGACACATGTCTCGGAGTCCCTGAGTGAGGTTTGGGTCAACCTAGTCCACACGCCCAGGGTCACCCTGCAGGCACATGGCCTGTGAAACCCTGAGACTCCAAGTGCCAGGAGCCTTTACGAGGACCTCTGACTTCCCGGCTGCAGGGCCTCACCTGTCCTTTTGCACAGAGAGGAGGTGACCCTGCAGCTCCATAGAGTAACTGCTGGCGCAGAAGTACACAGATGTCTGGGAGCAGCTGGCAGACTCCAGCCTGAGAGGGAACTTCTCTGTGCTTGATCTGGAGACGCTGTAGCCCTCGGGAACGTCTCCTTGCTCTGTGGTGGGAGGCCCAGCTGAATAATGGATCAGCCTCAGCCCATGTTCCAGGTCTTGTCGGTATCAGTACATACTGTCATGGTTCAGATCCTGAGTGCGTTTCAGCATCACCCTTTGTCCTGTCCTCACCACCTGGAATCTGGGGTCCTGAGTGACACCAGCATGGACCGCCCCTGTGGAAGGAGGACCGATGCTGCAGTCACAGCGCACAGGCTTAGTGCTGGGACCCCCAAGGGCACCCTGCCCCCCAAGACTCACCTGCCTGCAGCAGACAGAAGACCACACAGCCCAGGAGGCAGGGGCTCATGGCGAGGGCGGGGCAGGCGGAGGGCCCTCTGGGTGAGTGTGGATGAGAGGGAGAGGGGCTCTCCAGGGAGTCCTTTTGAGATTTCGCTGTCCCTGCCAGGCCCCGGAGCCAACCTGTCACTCAGGGCCCCTGCCCCTTCCCCCAGAGGCTCAAATCAGAAATAACCTAAGTGAACAGTTCACAACAGAACTTAAGTCCAGCTCAATGTACATAAGCCTTATGAGTGGTGCATCATTTCTGTAACAGCTTACAACTTTAAGTGTGCTGTATTCCAGAGATAATTTTTCATTACTATGTCTGTTTATTTATCTACACACTCTTGTGGAATAACGAACTGGCTCAAAATTGGGAAAAGAAAAGGGTACATCAAGGCTGTATATTGTCACTCTGCCTATTTAACTTATATACAGAGTACATCATGCCAAATGCTGGGCTGCATGAAGCTCAAACTGAAATCAAGGTTGCTGGAAGAAATGTCAGTAACCTCACATATGCAGATAACACCAGTGTACTGGATGCCATGATCTTAGTTTTCTGAATGCTGAATTTAAAGCCAGCTTTTTTACTCTCCTCTTTCACCTTCATCAAGAGGCTCTTTAGTTTCTCTTTACTTTTTGCCATTAGGGTGGTGTACTGATATCTCCTGTCATGAGGACAGGACAGAGTGCAACACTGAAATGTAGTCAGGATCCGGATCATGACCACATGTAGTGGTGGTGTACTGGTACACCACCCTAATGGCAAAAAGTAAAGAGAAACTAAAGAGCCTCTTGATGAAGGTGAAAGAGGAGAGTAAAAAAGCTGGCTTAAAACTCAGCATTCAGAAATCTAAGATCATGGCATTCAGGCCAATCACTTCTTGGCAAATAGACGGAGAAACAATAGAAATAGTGAAAGACTTTATTTTCCTGGACTCCAATATCACTGCAGATGGTGACTGCAACCATGAAATTAAATGATGCTTGCTAATTGGAAGAAAAGTTATGACAAATCTGCTGCTGCTGCTGCTGCTGCTGCTGCTGCTGCTGCTGCTGCTGCTGCTGAGTTGCTTCAGTCGTGTCCGACTCTGTGCGACCCCTTAGACGGCAGCCCACCAGGGATTCTCCAGGCAGGAACACTGGAGTGGGTTGCCATTTCCTTCTCCAATGCATGAAAGTGAAGTCGCTCAGTTGTGTCCAACTCTTCTCTATCCCATGGACTATAGCCTACCAGGCTCCTCCATCCATGGGATTCTCCAGGCAAGAGTTCTGGAGTGGGACAGTACTAGACAAACCTAGACAGCATATTAAAAGACAGAGACATTAGTCTGCCAACAAAAGTCTGTCTCGTCAAAGCTATGGTTTTTCCAGTAGTCACGTTTAAATGTATTGGACCATAAAGAAGGTTGAGTACTGAAAAATTGATAATTTCAAATTGTGTGCTGGAGAAGACTCTTGAGAGTCCCTTGGACTCTGAGGACATCCAACCAGTCCATCCTAAAGGAAGGCAGTCCTGATTATTCATTGGAAGGACTGATGCGGAAGCTGAACCTCCAATACTTTGGCCACCTGATGAGAAGAACTGACTCATTTGAAAAAACTGTGATGCTGGGAAAGACTGAAGACAGAAAGAGAAGTGGATGACAGAGGATAACAAGGTTGGATGGCATCACAGACTCTGTGGACACGAGTGTGAGCAAGCTAAGGGGGAGAGTGAAGGACAACAAAGCTTGTCACGCTGATGTCCAAGGGGTCACAAAGAGTTGGACAAGACTTTGCAACTGAACAACGACAACATATTTCTGAGAACTGAAATTCAACGAAAATATCCTGGCTTCATGCTGCCCTTCATGACTCACACATCACAAATACTCCCTCAGGTGTTTGTATCTACTTTGTCTAATTGACCACAGTCCTCGCTGAACTGTTCACCTGGGAATCCATCTGGCATGTTTCCTTTCTCATTCACTTCCCTATTGAAATATTGAACAAGGAACTGGGGGCCCTGGCCCAGGGCCTGTTGGTACCAGGATACATAGCAGTGTTCAGACTCAGGGGAACATCTCAGAGTCACTTGCTGCTTTCTTGATTTGATCAGGTATTTGGGGGTCTGAGTTACTCCAGAATCCACCAGGCCTGTTGCGGAGGAGACAAGGAAGCTGAGGGCAGAGCACAAGGGAAGCCTCCTGCTGCAGCCCTCATCACCAGGCTTCTATCTCAGGGAGGCAAAGACATCTCAGAAGCTCCCACACTGTGTCTAGCCCTCACCTGCTCCCAGGAGGCAGAGAGTCACACAGCAGAGGAGCCTGGAGCCCATGGCAGCATCAGGAACCCAAGACTACTGCTAGCTGGGGCAGGGCTCCTGGGGTGAGTGGTGTAAAGTGCTCACCCTCCTGCTTCCCTGATTGGAACATTTGCCTATGACGTCACTGCTCTGTGTCTCTGCAGGCTGCCCTTGTCCACTAGACCCCTTGGCAGGACCCAGGGCTGGCTCCTCTATGCCCTTCCCTGTCCTGACAGCCCCTCAGCAAAGGGTGAGTGAGAGGTGAGCACTGTCCCCATGTCCCCATATGCCCATCACAGGGCTTTTTCTTCTTTTCCTGTCCCTGCCTGACACTCATCACCCAGCCCTCACCAGCCACACTAATCCCTCACCCTCCACTCCCCATGCTGCTCCAGGAGAGAATCCCCAGGACACATTCTGAGGCTCCAGGCATGTCACCACTCCCCTGGGCAGTGAGGAGTCCGTGCTGGGTCCATGTGTCTGGACCACTCAGGGAACTCAAACCTGCTTTCTGATGCAGGCGTGTAGCCAAGTTTCCCCTAAGCTGCCCTCCCAAGGGTGACTCTCAACCCCTCCCAGCACACCCTGCTTATCATGGGCCCACAGCGCCTCCTAGAGGCCAATGGTTTCATGGATCTGTGCCTTTCATCTAAACCAAGAATGCAAATTCCCCACACTCCACACTTTCAACAACTAGACACACGCACACACATACACACACACATATATACACACCCCTTATCTGCTGCGTTCCCAGCCTGGCTGAATTAGGGCTGATCCTCAAGTCTAGTCTTAGCCTGTGGAGGTAAAACACTGTATGATCAGACATTTCTACTAAGAAGGAAATAATTGCAGCACTAGATTCCAGAATCTGGTTCCCCAACCTTAGGGCAGGCTCATCAACACCTGAGGAATCCTTGGACTCTATTTCTTATTAATTCACAGACTGACAGGGTGCCTGTCAAATGCAGGCTCAACTCCTCCATGTCCACCCGAGCATGTGCTCCTCGAGTCTCA
This sequence comes from Madoqua kirkii, assembly GCA_006408675.1. Taxonomy (NCBI): domain Eukaryota; kingdom Metazoa; phylum Chordata; class Mammalia; order Artiodactyla; family Bovidae; genus Madoqua; species Madoqua kirkii. The sequence continues at coordinate 27,601 of SJYC01104859.1, forward strand.
GGAGTCAGGGAGCAGCAAGCTGAACCGCCTCAGGCCTGTGACCCAGCTTGCTTTAGGAGAGAAGCTGGTTGCCCAGCACCACGGATGACATGTTGGCACAAAGGAGTACAGACGTGGGAGGGATGTCGGGAGAGATGGCTGACCCGGGGTAAAGGAAACATGCTCCGATTTTCCCTGAGACGTCCAGTGCATGGGGCACTTCCCTGTGAAGCGTGGCAGCCATTCAGTAACTGCTATCCTAGAGCCCTCGACTGTATCACAGGCACAGACCTCACATTTAGAAGGACCCTGCACTAGCTGCCATGCTCTGCCACTGTGGTTTTCAAATTCTCAATAATTTTTGAACCAGAATATCATGCGCTTCTTCATGAGTGAGGGACCATGGTGACCTCCTGATGAGCTAGTTTCCATTGAACCTGATTGCACGTCTGGGGTTTGGGTGACTGACCATTCCTGGGGCCTCAGAGACAAAAACACAGAAACTAAAGTCAGAAACAACGAATGAGTCTGATGTTGTAGCCACAGAAAAGCCCTCAGTTGGAGCCTGGCAAGTCCATAGGATCCATACCTGTGCTCAGAATGTCTCTGGTCCAAGAGACAGTGGAACCCACAGCACAGGAGACGAGTGCCCAGGCCAGGCCCCTACAGAAAGGGGGACTTTTCAGTTCAATTCCTGTGACTCGGACACTGGGGTCAAATCAAAGGCAAGCCTTCTCCTGACATGAAATGATCTCTCACCAAATTGTTACTGCTGGTTGCCTGCTTAGTCCCAGCACCCAGTGTGTGAGCAGGATGCCTTGCTATCTGTGTCACGTGGGACCTCAAATTAATTTCCTAAGAATTGATGACTTCCTGTCAAAATAGCATCATAAAATCATTTCAGATAATGTGTGCACAAGAAAAGAAATTTATGAAAGTACATATCTAACTTAAAAAAAAAAA
>SJYC01104860.1:0-47294 GCA_006408675.1 Madoqua kirkii
GACAGCCCCTCAGCAAAGGGTGAGTGAGAGGTGAGCACTGTCCCCATGTCCCCATATGCCCATCACAGGGCTTTTTCTTCTTTTCCTGTCCCTGCCTGACACTCATCACCCAGCCCTCACCAGCCACACTAATCCCTCACCCTCCACTCCCCATGCTGCTCCAGGAGAGAATCCCCAGGACACATTCTGAGGCTCCAGGCATGTCACCACTCCCCTGGGCAGTGAGGAGTCTGTGCTGGGTCCATGTGTCTGGACCACTCAGGGAACTCAAACCTGCTTTCTGATGCAGGCGTGTAGCCAAGTTTCCCCTAAGCTGCCCTCCCAAGGGTGACTCTCAACCCCTCCCAGCACACCCTGCTTATCATGGGCCCACAGCGCCTCCTAGAGGCCAATGGTTTCATGGATCTGTGCCTTTCATCTAAACCAAGAATGCAAATTCCCCACACTCCACACTTTCAACAACTAGACACACGCACACACATACACACACACATATATACACACCCCTTATCTGCTGCGTTCCCAGCCTGGCTGAATTAGGGCTGATCCTCAAGTCTAGTCTTAGCCTGTGGAGGTAAAACACTGTATGATCAGACATTTCTACTAAGAAGGAAATAATTGCAGCACTAGATTCCAGAATCTGGTTCCCCAACCTTAGGGCAGGCTCATCAACACCTGAGGAATCCTTGGACTCTATTTCTTATTAATTCACAGACTGACAGGGTGCCTGTCAAATGCAGGCTCAACTCCTCCATGTCCACCCGAGCATGTGCTCCTCGAGTCTCAGGAGTCAGGGAGCAGCAAGCTGAACCGCCTCAGGCCTGTGACCCAGCTTGCTTTAGGAGAGAAGCTGGTTGCCCAGCACCACACAACCTTAGGGCAGGCTCATCAACACCTGAGGAATCCTTGGACTCTATTTCTTATTAATTCACAGACTGACAGGGTGCCTGTCAAATGCAGGCTCAACTCCTCCATGTCCACCCGAGCATGTGCTCCTCGAGTCTCAGGAGTCAGGGAGCAGCAAGCTGAACCGCCTCAGGCCTGTGACCCAGCTTGCTTTAGGAGAGAAGCTGGTTGCCCAGCACCACGGATGACATGTTGGCACAAAGGAGTACAGACGTGGGAGGGATGTCGGGAGAGATGGCTGACCCGGGGTAAAGGAAACATGCTCCGATTTTCCCTGAGACGTCCAGTGCATGGGGCACTTCCCTGTGAAGCGTGGCAGCCATTCAGTAACTGCTATCCTAGAGCCCTCGACTGTATCACAGGCACAGACCTCACATTTAGAAGGACCCTGCACTAGCTGCCATGCTCTGCCACTGTGGTTTTCAAATTCTCAATAATTTTTGAACCAGAATATCATGCGCTTCTTCATGAGTGAGGGACCATGGTGACCTCCTGATGAGCTAGTTTCCATTGAACCTGATTGCACGTCTGGGGTTTGGGTGACTGACCATTCCTGGGGCCTCAGAGACAAAAACACAGAAACTAAAGTCAGAAACAACGAATGAGTCTGATGTTGTAGCCACAGAAAAGCCCTCAGTTGGAGCCTGGCAAGTCCATAGGATCCATACCTGTGCTCAGAATGTCTCTGGTCCAAGAGACAGTGGAACCCACAGCACAGGAGACGAGTGCCCAGGCCAGGCCCCTACAGAAAGGGGGACTTTTCAGTTCAATTCCTGTGACTCGGACACTGGGGTCAAATCAAAGGCAAGCCTTCTCCTGACATGAAATGATCTCTCACCAAATTGTTACTGCTGGTTGCCTGCTTAGTCCCAGCACCCAGTGTGTGAGCAGGATGCCTTGCTATCTGTGTCACGTGGGACCTCAAATTAATTTCCTAAGAATTGATGACTTCCTGTCAAAATAGCATCATAAAATCATTTCAGATAATGTGTGCACAAGAAAAGAAATTTATGAAAGTACATATCTAACTTAAAAAAAAAAAGCCTGTAGCAGCAGGGAAGCCCTTTGGATGGTCATTTTCCAAACCATCCATCTCCAGATAGGATAGTCCCTGACATGGATATGGTGCTCACATGCTTTCAAGAACTTCTTCAACCATAATACTTGCCAGGAGCAATCGCTTAAATATTTAGCTCTGGGCTAAAGAGGACTTAAAAAAAAATGTCAGCAACAGAAGTCATTCTGCTGGTTGTCAGGGAAGGAGACAGGCCTGGGATGGGGCCTCAGAGAATTTTTGGTGATGAAATGTTCTCAGTCTTTATAGGTGAATGTTCCATGGGCACATACATATGGGTTGATCAAAACTATCCATCTGTTCACTGTATAGTGTGTAATGCTATTGTATATACAGAAGACCCCTTGGACCACACTATTTTGAATTTCATGGGTCCATTTTTGTGTGGAATGATTAATAGATACTAACTACAGACCTTCTTGTTCATCTGGTAAAGAATCTGCCTGCAGTGTGAGACCTGAGCTGGATCCCTGAGTTGGGAAGATCTGCTGGAGAAGGGAAAGACTACCCACTCCAGTATTCTGGCCTGGAGAGAATTTATATTTCATGGACTGTATAGTGCCTGGGTTTGCAAAGAGTCGGACAGGATTGAGTGACTTTCACTTTCACTTTTCACAGTAACACACAATTTTGGCTGGTTGAGTCTGCGGATGGGACATCGTAAACGGGGTTGACTGAATTTTAAACAAATTTTACAGCAGGGTTAAGGCTGGTTCAGGGTCCCCAAACTTCACATTATTCAAATGTTAACTATAATTCATATGCCAATAAAGTTGATGTAAAAACGCCTGAGGGTAAGTTACATGCTCTGTTTATCTCCTGTATGGAACCAGCAAGCATAATTACTTTCTTTCCTCTGACATCTGAAGTCCTCAAGTATAGGGTTTGAAGTAAAAATGAGTCCATATCTACTTTCACACCTAGGAAGCACTAGAGGAGATTAGCAAAGGGAGTCAAGAAATACAAAGTCCTGTTACCTATCAGGGAGTTCAAACTTATTAAATTCTCCTGCAACCCTGGAAGATGCTGTCCTGACTAATACAACATGTCAGCTTGACTCTGCCATGGATATTTAGTTTTATTTTTTGGGTGCTCCAAAAAGGGATATTTTTTGGCTCAGATGGTAAAGCGTCTGCTTGCAATGTGGGAGACCTGGGTTCAATCCCTGGGATGGAAAGATTCCCTGAAGAAAGAAATGGCAACCTACTCCAGTACTCTTGCCTAGAAAATTCCATGAATGGAGGACACTCGTGGGCTACAGTCCATGGAGTCGCAAAGAGTTCAACACAACTGAGTGACTTCACTTTCAACATGTGAATAGATATATTTTAATAATAGATTAGATTAACATTTTCATTCATAAAACAGATGACCCTCCATAATATTGGTGGGCTTCATGAAACCAGGTGAAGAGATAAATAGACAAAAATACTGATGCTCCCCAAGTAAGAGAGAATTATCAGCTGATGGCCTTCACCCTGGACCATCAGTTCTTCTTTTGAACTTAAATATTGGCTCCCCCTCAGTCTCTAGTAGCACCAGACCAGCTTGCAGCTTTTGAACTTACCAGCCTTAGCAACTATGTGAGCCAATTGCTTTAAAACATGTATGTGAGCATGTGTGTGTGTGTGTGTGTGTGTGTGTGTGTATTATTTATTCTATGTGGGGTAAAGTTTTATGAGGACAAAGACCACAAGCAATGAGGACAGGTGAGAATCAAATTCCTTGCTCTGAAAGTAATGACATATAAGATGTGGACAATCAGTTCCCATCGGACATATAAATGGGTAAAATAATACTTCCCTAGCATGATCTTTTGGAGAAGACAATGGCAACCCACTCCAGTATTCTTGCCTGGAGAATCCCATGGACGAAGGAGCTTGGTGGGCTACAGTCCATGGGTCACAAAGAGTTGGACACGACTGAGTGACTTCACTTTCACTCTGATGAGGACTGCCAGGTTTATCTTGCCTGGAAAATCCCATGGATGGAGGAGCCTGGTGGGCTGCAGCCCATGGGGTTGCTAAGAGTTGGATACGACTGAGCGATTTTACTTTCACTTTTCACTTTCATGCATTGGAGAAGGAAATGGCAACCCACTCCAGAGTTCTTGCCTGGAGAATCCCAGGGACGTGGGAACCTGGTGGGCTGCCATCTATAGGGTCTCACAGAGTCAGACATGACTGAAGCGACTTAGCAGCAGTAGCAGGAGCATGATCTTTGGAAGCAGTAAAACACAGCAGAGGAAGAACGTCTGGGAGAGTTACCAGATCTATGCAGGCCTGACAGGCAAGCATCAGCCTCACAGCCACTTCCTGAGCTGGGGCAGGAGTGTTTTTGTCCCAGAGGCACCTGATCATGCAGGGCTGTGTCTTGGCTGCTGGCACAGAGATACACGGCTGAGTCTGTCAGCTCCAAGGAGCTCAGGTTCATCTGAGAGCGAGAGTCACTGAACTGTTCACCTGAGAATCGATCTGGCATGTTTCCTTTCTCATTCACTTCCCTATTGAAATATTGAACAAGGAACTGGGGGCCCTGGCCCAGGGCCTGTTGGTACCAGGATACATAGCGGTGTCCAGACTCAGGGGAACATCTCAGAGTCACTTGCTGCTTTCTTGATTTGATCAGGTATTTGGGGGTCTGGGTGACCCCAGAATCCACCAGGCCTGTTGGGGAGGAGACAGAAGGAAGCTGAGGGCAGAGCCCAGGGAAGCCTCCTGCTGCAGCCCTCATCGCCAGGCTTCTATCTCAGGGAGGCAAAGACATCTCAGAAGCTCCCACACTGTGTCCAGGACTCACCTGATCCGAGGAGGCAGAGAGTCACAGAGCAGAGGAGCCTGGAGCCCATGGCAGCATCAGGAACCCAAGACTACTGGGTTCCTCCTGAGCCCTGCTGGGGCTGACCCTCCTGCTTCCCTGATTGGAGCATTTGCCTATGACATCACTGCTCTGTGTCTCTGCCTTTTCCACTGGACCCCTTTGCAGGACCCAAGGCTGGCTCCTCTATGCCCTTCCCTGTCCTGACAGCCCTCAGCAAGGATGGGTGTGAGGTGAGCTTCGTCCTCTGGTCTCATGTGTCCACACACTCTTGTTCTGCTTCTGACCCTGCCTGACACTCATCACCCAGCCCTCACCAGATATCCCAGCTTCTCACCCTCCCCTTCCCATGCTGCTCTACAGACGGCCCCCTGGGCACATCCTGAGGCTCCAGGCACGACCTCTCTTCCCTGAGCAGAGAGGAGTCTGTGCTGGCTCCAAGTGTCCCAGGACCACTCAGGGAACTCAAGCCTGCTCCCAGGTGCAGGCATGTAGCCAAGCTTCCCTTAAGCTGCCCTCCCCAGGGTGACTCTCAACCCCTCCCAGGGCACCCTGCTTACCGTGGAAACACAGTGCCTCCTCGTGGCCAAAGGTCCATGGTCTCATGGATTTGAAGCGTCTGTTTGAAGCAAGGTTTCAAATATCCCACACCCTGAACACACACACACACACACACACACACACACACACACACACACACAGATCTGTTCTACTGCCTTCCTAGCCTGGCTGATTAGGGTTGATCTTCAAATCCACTCTTAGGCGGATTCTACCTCTTAGGAGGTAGAAGACTGTATGATCTGACCATTTTCCTAACAAGGAAATAATTGCTTCCCCACTACAATGATGGTAGTTAGCTAAAGATGGAAATATATGTCATAAAGTAAATGCTCAGAGGATCTCAAGTGAATCTGCCTGCAAACATGTCTTCATAATTACTTCTGATTAATCAGAGGCATATATTTTCAGATTTCCTATTTAAATGTGTGTTAGCCTATTTATTTCCTATGAACTTGTAAAATCTTGATAAAATAAGATACCATGGAGGAAATATTTTGATTTTGAGGAGATTTCTCTGAGGGAAATGGTAGAAACCTGGTGTAGGTTAATTGAGATGCTAAGAAAGAAGGACAAGGAAGGAGAACACACACACCCAGCCTATCTCTCCTCCTGGGAATGGACTCCCAAGGGATTTTGGATGGTTTCTAATTAACTGAGATTGTTTTCTCTTTGATGATCCCAAGAACTTGCTCAAACACGACCACTTACGTATGGTTACAAAGTTCCCCGTGTCATGGGAATGCACTTGACACAGATGAGGGCAGAGCAGTGTGTCTGGGGCAGAGCGAGCAGGGGAGTGAGGCCAAGGCAGTAAAGGAGGAGAGACCGCCCCTCTGAAGGGCAAGAGCAGGGAGCACTTGAGAGCGAGGTTGGGGGAAAAACCTCCAGACAGACAGCAATGAGGTGCTGTGGAGAGACAAGAGGGTCTAGATATATCTGATTTACTAATATTCTTCCCTTCTGGAAGTCTTAAACTGATGAGGAAGAGTCAGAACTAGTCAGAATTGGGTGCATTCCAAACTGGAGGATGCAGAGGAAAGACAGAGCCTGATGGTCCACCTGGGGTCAGATCCGGGCCTGTGCAGGACACACATCCAGGGTCACAGAGCTGGCATGTGGTCCCCAGGGCATTAGGTTCCCAGTGCTAGGAGCCTGCACGTGGGCCCCTTGTCTTCCTCAACAGAGAGCAGGTGGCTGTGCATCGTGTGGAGTAACTGCTGGCGCAGAAGCACAGGGATGGCTGGCAGACTCCAGTGTGAGAGAGAAGTTCTCTGTGTTTGATCTAGAGATGCTGTACCCGTCGGGAATGCCTCCTGGCTCACTAGTGTGCATACCAGCTGAGTGGTGGATCAGCCTCAGCCCATGTCCCAGGTCTTGTTGGTACCGATACTTGCGGTCATGACCCAGATCCTGAGCACATGTCAGTGTTGCCCTCTGTCCTGTCCTCACCACCTGGAATCTGGGGTCCTGAGTGACACCAGCATGGACCGGCCCTGTGGAGAAGGAGGACCGATGCTGCAATCACAGAGGACATGCTTAGTTTTGGAACCCCCAAGAGGACCCTGCCCCCCAGGACTCACCTGCCTGCAGGAGACAGAAGACCACACAGCCCAGGAGGCAGGGGCTCATGGCAGGGGCGGGGCGGATGGAGGGCCCTCTGGGCTGAGTGTGGATGAGAGGGAGAGGGGCTCTCCAGGGAGTCCTTCTGAGATGTCACTGTCCCTGCCAGGCCCCACAGCCAACCTGTCACTCAAGGGCCACGCCCCTTCCCCCCGAGGCTCAAATTAGAAATGAACCTGAGTAAAGAGTTCACAACAGGGAGACCCATCCAGATCAATGGACTTGAGCCTTACGAGTTGTTGTAACCTTTCTCTAAACAGTTTGCGATTTTATCTATACTTTATTCCAGAGATAATTCTTTGTAAATGTGTATATTAGCTTAATTTGTCTGCATATCTCTATAGCTCTGCATCTTGGGAAACTCCCTCTAGCTTCCTGCTCTCCTCTGTGGTATGTGTCCCAGTAGGACTTCAAGGCCCATTTCTGCTTTAACTGATCGCAGCGCTGAGAATGGCCCTCCACCTACCATCTTTCTCTAGGTTTCCGCTCCCAACCTCATCACAGGTTCATCTACATTTGTGAATTGTTTGGATCTGTTCTTATCGGCTCACTGACAGACAGTCCACCAGCCAGATGCAGGCACGGCCCCTTCACGTTCACGGGAGCCCCTGCTCCCCAGGTCGGGAGAGGCCTCAGGCCCGTGACCCATCTTTCTGGGAGGAGAGAAGCTGGTTGCCCAGCACAGGACAACGGATTGGCAGAAAGGAATGCAGTCTTAGGAGCAACATGGTGAGACGTGGCATACATCAGGGTAAGCGAGAAATGCTCTTTTTTATCTGAGACATTCCTTTCATGGGAATACCTCCTTGTGATGTGTGGTTGCCATTCACTGAGTAACACTTCATATCACAGAGCCCCAAACTGTATCTTGTTACACATAACACAACACATATATGTAACTTGCTCTGTATGGAGACGGTTCCATGAGGAAAGGAGCCACAGGTGTTGAGAAGAAACCCGAGCTGCAATCCCAGCTGTAACAGTCATGAAGTATGAGATCTGGGCAATTCACTTCCCCTTGGATATATAAACAGTTAAAATAATACTTATCTTGCATGATCTTAGTGAGCATTAAAACATATCAAGAAACAAATGTCTGGGAAAATCTATTGCTCTACCAGAGACTGGGCTTGGCACACTGGCAGCCGACACGCTCACCACCACTTCCTGAGCTGGGGCAGGAGTGTTTTTGTCCCAGAGGCACCTGATCATGCAGAGCTGTGTCTGGGCTGCTGGCACAGAGATACAGAGCGGAGTCCATCAGCTCCAAGGAGGTCAAGTTCAACTCCGAGCCTAACTGTTGACCTGAGAATCGATCTGACATGTTTCCTCTTTGATACTCTTCTCCGTCAAGATACTGAATGAGGAACTGGGGGCCCTGGCCCAGGGCCTGTTGGAACCAGTACACAGAGCGGTGTCCGGATTCAGGGGAGCATCTCAGTGTCACTTGCTGTTTCCTTGATTTGGTCAGGAATTTCGGGGTCTGGGTGACTTCAGAATCCACCAGGCCTGTTGGGAAGAGACAAGGAAGTAGAGAGGAGAGAACAGAGGAAGGCTCCTGCTGCAGCACTTTCCAGTAGTCTTGCATTCTGGGGATGGCAAAAGCAAAGTCATCTTAGAAGGTCCAACACTGTGTCCAGGACTCACCTGCTCCCAGGAGACAGAGAGTCACACAGCAGAGGAGCCTGGAGCCCATGGCAGCATTAGGAATCCAAGACCACTACTGGTTGGGGGCGGGTCTCCTGGAGTGAGTGGTGTAAAGTGCTGACCCTCCTGCTTCCCTGATTGGAGCATTTGCCTATGATGTCACTGCTGTGTCTATCAGGCTGCCCTTGTCCACTGGACCCCTTGCCAATACGTGGGCTGGCTCTTCTATGCCCTTCCCTGTCCTGCAGCCCCTCAGCAAGCCTGGCTGAGAAGTGAGCTTCATCCCCTGGTCCCATATGCACACAACATGCCTTGTTCTTCTCTGCCTGCCCCTGCTTGACACTCATCACCAGCCACCAAGCCCTCACTAGCCACCCAACCCCTTCGCCATTCCACTTCCCATGCTGTGGAACCCTCTGTGTTCATCCCATGGTTCCAGGCAGGCCCCCAGTTCCCTGGTCAGTGAGGAGTCTGTGCTGGCTCCATGTGTCCCAGGACCACTCAGGGAATTCAGACCTGCTCCCAGATGCAGGCGTGATACAGACGAGGTTCTGCTAAGCTGCCCTCCCCCGGGTGACTCTCACACCTCCCAGCACACCCTGCTTACTGTGGAGCAGTGCCTCCAAGTGGCACTTGGTACCGGTACACGCGGTCATGCCCCAGATCCTGAGCACATGTCAGTGTCGCGCTCTGTCCTGTCCTCATGACCTGGAACCTGGGGTGCTGAGTGACACCAGCATGGACCACCCCTGTGGAGAAGGAGGACCGATGCTCCCGTCACAGCACACAGGCTTAGTGCTAAGACCCCCAAGGGGACCCTACCCCCCAGGACTCACCTGCCTGCAGCAGACAGAAGACCACACAGCCCAGGAGGCAGGGGCTCATGGCGGGGGCGGGGCGGGCAGAGGGCCCCTTGGTGTGAGTGTGGATGAGAGAGGAGAGGGGCTCCCCAGGGGGGCTCTCTCTCTGAGATGTCACTGTCCCTGCCAGGCCCCAGAGCCGACCTGTCACTCAGGGGCTATGCCTCTTCCCCCAGAGGCTCAAACCAAAGATGAACCTGAGAGAGTCAATCCCTAGGCCGACTGATAAGAAGTCTAGGTGCCCGAGGAGAAAGGGTTCCAGAGTCCTCGAGAAGGCAAAAGGGGTCCAGGGCTCTCAAGGAGGAAAGGAGAAACATTCTGTCTACATTGCTTTGTTTAGTGAATATAGCATAGTGTCTTGCTCAAGAACGTGTTTCTCCTTACCAAGAGCCTTCTGACTAACCTTTTTGTCTTAAGATGTATATTGTGGAAGTGAGTTCGGTGAGACTTTTCTATTTTCCATTCTAATCTTGTTAATTTAAGATGTATGTTGTGAGTGGGTCTGATGAAGTATTTAAGACCTTGATTAGACTAGCAAGTGAGGGTGCTCTCCCTCCCCTTCCGACGTCTATGAGAGAAGCTTTCCTTGTACCTTTTATACTCGGCTACACAAAAGCTCTTGTGTAGTGAATTCTGGTCCCTGGCCCCAAAGGTAAATCTTTTCGGAGATCATAAATCCAAACCTTTCAATGTAGCTGTCAAACCTGAGTGAACAGTTGCCTTACAAGTTGCTGTAACCTTTATGTAAAATTGGTTAAATTTTTTGTATGTTCTAGGAGAAGGCAATGGCACCTAGCTCCAGTACTTTTGCCTGGAAAATCCCATGGACGGAGGAGCCTGGTGGACTTCAATCCATGGGGTTGCTAGAGTCGGACACGACTGAATGACTTCACTTTCACTTTTCACTTTCATGCACTGGAGAAGGAAATGGCAGCCCAATCCAGTGTTCTTGCCTGGAGAATCCCAGGGACGGGGAAGCCTGGTGGGCTGCTGTCTATGGGGTCACAAAGAGTCGGACACGACTGAAGCGACTTAGCAGCAGCAGTCTACAGATAACTTTTTTTTAAATTTTTCATTAATATATTTATTACTTTTATATATGTGCATATTTCTGTAGTCTCTAGTCTTGTGGAAATCCTTCTGGCTTCCTGCTGCCCTTACAACTCATGTGTCCCAATAGGACTTCAAGGCCCATTTCCGGTTTAATTGACCACAGACCTGAGAATGTCCCTCCACCCACCATGTTTATCCAGGTATCTGTTCCCAACCTCACTGCAAGCTCATCAAGACTTGAAGACTTGTTTGGTCTGTTTCTTATCAATTCACTGATAAGACAGTCCACCGGCCAAAGCAGGAACAGTCCTTCATGCTCAAAGGATCCTGGGCCTCCCAGGTCAAGGGAGGGAGTGAGCAGAGCCCCCTCAGGCCTGTGACCCACCTTTCTGGGTGGAGAGAAGCTGGCTGCCCAGCACAGGATGGCGTATTGACACAAAGGAATGCTGACTTAGGAGGGACATGGAGAGATGTGCAGATGTCAGGGGAATGGAAAACGCTGTTTTTATTTGAGACATTCCACCCATGGGAATACATCCTGTGATCCATGGCTGCCATTCATGAATAACAATTTATATCATAGAGCCCCCAATTCTATCTTTTTTCACGTAACCCACATGCATATCTAATTTGTTCTGTAGGGAGACAGCTTCACTGGGGAAAAGAGAACACAAGTGTTAAAAGCAGACTTGAGTCAGAGTCCTTGTTATAGCAATATGAAGTATGAGATCTGGGCAATTCATGTTCACTCAGATGTATAAACAGTTAAAACAATACTTACCTTGCATGATCTTTGTGAGCATTAAAACATATCAAGAAATGAATATCTGGGGAAGACTGTGAACTCTGCCTGGCCTGGCCCAGCCAGGCTGGCAGCTGACACACCAACACTTCCTGAGCTGGGGCAGGAGTGTTTTTGTCCCAGAGGCACCTGATCATGCAGGGCTGTGTCTTGGCTGCTGGCACAGAGATACATGGCTGAGTCTGTCAGCTCCAAGGAGGTCAAGTTCAGCTCAGAGCGAAAGTCACTGAACTGTTTTCCTGAGAATCCATCTGATATCTTTCCTTTTTGTATCATTTCACTGTTATAATACTGAACCAGGAACTGGGGGCCCTGGCTCAGGGCCTGTTGGTACCAGTACACAGAGCGGTGTCCAGATTCCGGGGAACAGCTCAGAGTCACTTGCTGTTTTCTTGATTTGATCAGGTATTTGGGAGTCTGAGTGACTTCAGAATCCACCAGACCTGTTAGGGAGCAGACAAGGAAGCTGAGGGCAGAGCACATGGGAAGGTTCCTGCTGCAGCCCTCATCGCCAGGCTTCTATCTCAGGGAGGCAAAGACATCTCAGAAGCTCCCACACTGTGTCCAGGACTCACCTGCTCCCAGGAGGCAGAGAGTCACACAGCAGAGGAGCCTGGAGCCCATGGCAGCATCAGGAACCCAAGACCACTGCTAGCTGGCTGGGGGCGGGGCTCCTGGGGTGAGTGGTGTAAAGTGCTGACCCTCCTGCTTCCCTGATTGGAGCATTTGCCTATGACTTCACTGCTTTGTGTCTATCAGGCTGCCCTTGTCCCCTGGACCCCTTGGCAGGACCCAGGGCTGGCTCCTCTATGCCCTTTCCCGTCCTGCACAGCTGCTCAGCAAAGGGTGGGTATGAAGAGTGCACTCTCCCCATGTCTCCATATGTCCACAATATGGCTTGTTGTCCTCTCTCTGCTCCTTCCTGACACTCATCACCAAGCCCTCAGCAGCCACCCAAACCCCTCACCCTCCACTTCCCCTTCAGGGCCCCTCTGCAGGTCCCCTCTGAGTACATTCCAAAGCTCCAGGCAAATCCCCGATTCCCTGGCACTGAGGAGCCTGTGTTGGCTCCATGTGTCCCAGGACCACTCTGGGAACTCAAGCCTGTTCCCTGACACAGGCATGTAGTTAAGGTTCCCTAAAGCTGCCCTCTGCTGGGTGACCCTCAACCCCTCCCAGCACACCCTGGTTATATGTGCCCACAGTGCCTCCTAGTTGCCAGTGGTTCACAGTCTCATGGATTTGCATCCTCTGTCTAAAGCAAGGGTACAAACCCCCCACAAGGTTAATACATACACACACTCACACACACACACACACTCACACATACACACATTCTAGTGTTCTACTGCCTTCCCATCCTGGCTGAATTAGGGTTGATCTTCAAATCTACTCTTAGCCTCTGGAAGTTGAAGACTCAATGATCCCACAATTTCACTACGAAGGAAAAAATTGCTGCACAACTGCAAAGATGGTACTTAGCTAAGATGGAAATAATCACCATAAACACTCTGAGGATCTCACGTGAATCTGCCTGGAAATCTGTATTTCATACCTACCTCTGATTAATCAGATACATGTATTTCTAGATTTCTTGTATAAATTAAGCATTTCCAAATTCTAGTTGATATATTTTGTAAAGAGGTTTTATATATACAAACTCATATATTTCTGCACTTATAAAATCTTGATATAATGAGGCAATGGAAGATATATTTTGACTTTGAGAAGGTTTTAATGAGGAAGATGGTGCCAAGCTGGTTGAGGTTATGTGAGATGCTGAGGAAGTCAGGGGCAGGAGGATGTACATAGAAAGCCAGTCACTCCTTCAGATGGATTCACATGAGATTCAGATAATTGATAATTAACTGAAGCTGATTCCTCTTTGATGACTCCAGACAACTTGCTCAAAGCAGACTATGTGCAGAGGGCACTTAAAAAGCTCCCGTGTGATTTGGGAAGGGACATGACCCGGATGAGGGAGGAGCAGCATGGGTGTGGTAGAGAGGGCCAGGGAGGTGAGCAGAGGAACGTCCTGCCCACCCAAGAAAGGTGGTCAAGAGCGGAGACCACGAGAGAGCCAGTCGGGGAGAGCCTTCCAGAGAGACAGCACTGACGTGACACAAGGGCATCTGTTTTCATCTAGTTTACTAGCCACCTTCCCTCTTGGAGGGGTCAGGCTCAGGTGAGGACTAGCAGACAGAGCTGCAGAAGCATCTTCTTGGTTCACAGGGAGGATGCAGGGAAAAGACAGAGATGGATGGTGGACACATGTCTCGGAGTCCCTGAGTGAGGTTTGGGTTAACCTAGGGTCACCCTGCAGGCACATGGCTAACCAAGCCCTGAGGCTCCTGGTTCTAGGAGCTTTCACTTGGATCCCCTGTCTTTCTGCACAGAGAGGAGGTGACCCTGCAGCGCTGTGGAGTAACTGCTGGCGCAGAAGTACACAGATGTCTGGGAGCGGCTGGCGGACTCCAGCCTGAGAGGGAAGTTCTCTGTGCTTGATCTGGAGACACTATACCCGTCGGGCACGTCTCCTTGCTGTGTGGTGGGAGGCCCAGCTGAGTAATGGATCAGCCTCAGCCCGTGTCCTGGGTCTTGGCGGTACCAGTACATATAGTTATGACCCAGATCCTGAGTACATGTCAGTCTCGCCCTCTGTCCTGTCTTCACCACCTGGAATCTGGGGTCCTGAGTGACACCAGCATGGACCGCCCCTGTGGAGAAGGAGGACCGATGCTGCAGACACAGTGGACAGGCTTAGTGCTGGGACCCCCAAGGGGACCCTGCCCCCCAGGACTCACCTGCCTGCAGGAGACAGAAGACCACACAGCCCAGGAGGCAGGGGCTCATGGCAGGGGTGGGGCGGGCAGAGGGCCCTCTGGGCTGAGTGTGGATGAGAGGGGAGAGGGGCTCTCCAGGGAGTCCTTCTGAGATGTCACTGTCCCTGCCAGGCCCCACAGCCAACCTGTCACTCAGGAGGCCACGCCCCTTCCCCTAGAGGCTCAAATCAAAGTTGATTCTAAATCAGCAGCTTAGAACAGGGAGATGGCTTGGACAGACTGCTTGGACATAGCCTAAATAGATGTAAGTCTTACAAAGTTTTGTAACCTTTCCTTAGAGTAGTTTGTTCCTTTATGTATATTTTACTCCGGAGAGAATTCCTTAATTTGTATATTAGTTTATTTGTCTACATATTTCTGTAGTTTTGAATCTCAGAGCACATCCTTCGGGCTTCCTGCTGTCCTTTATGACTCATGCGTCCCTAATACTCCTTCAAGTGTTTTTGCTTTGCTCAGTTAACTACAGTCCTGCTCCTGTCCTCTCACCTACAATGATTCTTTGGCGTCGGGTTCCTTAACGGCAGGCAGACTCATCAGTATTTGAGAAATCGTTTAGCTCTGTTTGTTCTCAGTTCACTAACAGACAGGACACCTGCCAAATGCAGGTACAGCGCCTCACGTTCGCCAAAGTATGTGCTTCCCGAGTCTGAGGGCGCAGGGAGGGGACACAGCAAGTGGAACCACTGCAGCCCAAAGACAGAACTTTCTTTGTGGCCAGAAGCTGGCTACTCAATGCGGATGACATTTTCAAACAAAGGAACACATATATGAGAGGGATTTGGGGCGAATTGCCAGACTCCAGAATAAATGAAAAGTGCTCTGACTTTATGTGAGACATCCACCCCATGGGAATATTCCTTGCGAAGCATGACTGCCATTAGTAAATTGATATCTTAGAGCCCTAGACTGTATCTTGTTGCGCAAACCCACACTCAAAGGGACCCTGTACTTAGAGTGATGCTCTACTGTCGGGATCTTCAAATTCTTAATAGTCTTTGAACCATGGACTGTGCAAATTATGTACCAGATCCTGGTTACGTGATTTTAGACCTGCTGTGACCTCCTGATGGTTGGTTTCCCTTTAGCATGACCACACGTCTAATGTCGGGGTGACTAACTACTCCTGGGTCCTGGGACAGAAAGACACTGAAACTCAAGCGAGAAACAAAGAAGGAACCTCAGGTCACAACCACAATGACTAGCCTTGA
This sequence comes from Madoqua kirkii, assembly GCA_006408675.1. Lineage (NCBI taxonomy): Eukaryota > Metazoa > Chordata > Mammalia > Artiodactyla > Bovidae > Madoqua > Madoqua kirkii. Next base: position 15,393 of record SJYC01104860.1, read on the forward strand.
ATCTGGGCCTGGAAAGCCCATGAGTGGTTCCATACATGCGCTCAGGACTTCTCTGGTCCAGGAGACAGAAGCAGACAGTAAAGGGGGTCATACCCAGGCCAGGCCAGGAGAAAGGGGTCTTTCCAGCTCAAGGCCTGTGGCCTGAATCCTTGGGATCAAGTCATAGGAACCCTTCTCCGACATGAAATTATCATTCACTGATACAACTACTGCAGGTGGTCTGGCCAGCCCAGGACCCAGGGTGTGAATCTGAAGCCTTGCTATGTTGTTTCTCATAGAATATTAACAAAAAATCACTATAAAATGATTTCAGAAAAAGGGTTCATGAGAAAAAAAAACTATGAAATTGAGTAAATAAATTTTACAAAAAATAGCCTCTACCAGCTGATAAGACCTTTGATGGTCATTTTGTCAAACCATTAGTTCCCAGTTAGGATTGTCTGTCACATGGAAATGGTATCTCACATGGTTTCAAGCACTTTGTTAATTATAACACTTTCCAGAAGCACTTAACTGTGTTACATATTTAGCTTCAGGCTAAAAAGGAATTGTTCTGATGGGTATAGACATTAAGTTTTCACTAAACAGATGCATGAGCAAAACAAATCTACAGCAACAGAAATCATACTGTTGGTTGTCAGGGAAGGAGAGAGTCCTGGGAACAGGGCTTGAGGGAATTTCTGGTGATAAAATGTTCTCTGTCTTAAAGGGCAGATGTTTCATCAGCATACACCTATATACTGATCAAACTGTAGATCTTTTCACTATACAGTGTAAATATACACCTGACCCTTGAACAACACAAGTTTGAACTGAGTGGGTCCACTTGTGGGTGGATATGCTAATAAATATGTACTAAGGCACTGAACACTTGTGACTGGTTGAAGCCATGGATGTGGAACCTCAGATACACTGTTGAATGTGCAAGTGAAAGTCACTCAGTTGTGTCTGACTCTTTGCAATCCCACGGACTATACAGTCTATTGAATTTTCCAGGCCAGAATACTGCAGTGAGGAGGGTAGCCTTTCCCTTCTCCAGGGGATCTTCCCAACCCAGGTCCCCTGCATTACAAGCGGACTGTTTACCAGCTGAGCCACAGGGAAGCCCAAGAACACTGGAGTGGGTAGCCTATTCCTTCCCAGTGGATCTTCCCGACCCAGGAATTGAACTGGGGTCTTCTTCATTGCAGGTGGATTCTTTACCAACTGAGCTGTCAGGAAAGCCCCCAGACTATAAGGTTGTAGGAGGCTCAGGGACCCTAAAACCTACATTGTTTACTGGTAAACTATAGTTCAAATATGAAAAAAAGTGATTTTAAAATATCTGAGCTGAGATATTACATGCTCTTTTAATTTCATGTAATGAATCATTAGGCATTATTTTCCTTTCACTGGGACTTCTGATGTCCTCAATTAAAGGGTTTCAAGGCAAAACGTGTCCATCTCTACCTTTGCACCTAGGAAATAGTAGAAGAGGCTGTCAGAGGTTAGCAAAGGGCATCAAGAAATCCAGAGTCCTGTTAGGTGCCAAGGACTTCATGCTTATTAAATACTTATGAAACCCAGGAAGATGGTGTGATGGCTAATTGAACGTGTCACCTTGACTGTGGCAGAGACATTTAATTAAACTTTTTTCTGGATGTTAAGTGAGGGTGTTTTGGGAAGAGGTTAACATATAAATAGGCAGATTTTAACATTAGATTAGATTGACATTTTAAACAGATGTTCTTCCATTCCACAGTCTTAGTGGGCCTCATCTAACCAGTGAATATATGAATAGAAGGAAAAATCTGATCTTCCCCCAGGTAAGAGAGAACTGTTCAGCTGATGGCCTTCCAACTGGACCATCAGTTCTTGGGCCTTTGAATTTAAACATCAGCTCTCCCTGAACCTTTAGTATCACCAGTCCAACCTGCAGATTTGGACTTTTCATCTGTTAACAGCTATGTGGAGCGAACTCCTTTAAAAGCTGGGGAGCAGGGAACACAGGTGTTGAGGGCAGCCTAGATTCTGCTTCCTTGTTTGACAGTTAGGAAATATGAGACCTGGGCAAGTCACTTCCCATCAGATGCATAAACAGTTAAAATAATCTTTATCTTGCATGATCTTTGTGAACATTAAAACATACACAGGAAAGAATGTCTGGGAAAGTCTATCTACCTGGGTCTGGGTCTCACTGGCTGGCAACTGACACCCTGGCGACCACTTCCTGAGCTGGGGCAGGAGTGTTTTTGTCCCAGAAGCACCTGATCATGCAGGGCTGTGTCTTGGCTGCTGCCACAGAGATACACGGCTGAGTCCGTCAGCTCCAAGGAGCTCAAGTTCAGCTCAGAGCGAGAGTCACTGAACTGTTTTCCTGAGAATCGATCCAGGGCTGTGCTTCTCCCCTCACTTTCTGGTTGTAATACTGAACAAGGAACTGGGGGGCCTGGCCCAGAGCCTGTTGGTACCAGTACACGGAGAAGTGTCCAGAGTCAGGGGAACATCTCAGAGTCGCTTGCTGCTTTCTTGATTTGATCTGGTACTTGGGGGTCTGGGTGACTCCAGAATCCACCAGGCCTGTTGGGGAGCAGACAAGGAAGCTGAAAGCAGAGCCCAGGGAAGCCTCCTGCTGCAGCCCTCATCTCCAGGCTTCTATCTCAGGGAGGCAAAGACATCTCAGAAGCTCCCACACTGTGTCCAGGCCTCACCTGCTCCCAGGAGGCAGAGAGTCACACAGCAGAGGAGCCTGGAGCCCATGGCAGCATCAGGAACCCAAGACCACTGCTGGCTGGGGGCGGGGCTCCTGGGGTGAGTGGTGTAAAGTGCTGACCCTCCTGCTTCCCTGATTGGAGCATTTGCCTATGACATCATTGCTCTGTGTCTCTGCAGGCTGCCCTTGTCCCCTGGACCCCTTGGCAGGACCCAGGGCTGGCTCCTCTATGCCCTTCCCTGTCCTGACAGCCCCTCAGCAAAGGGTGGGTGAGAGGTGAGCACTGTCCCCATGTCCCTATATGCCCATCACAGGGCTTTTTCTTCTCTTCCTGTCCCTGCTTGACACTCACCACTCAGCCCTCACCAGCCACACTAATCCCTCACCCTCCACTCCCCATGCTGCTCCAGGAGAGAATCCCCAGGACACATTCGGAGGCTCCAGGCGTGTCTCCACTCCCCGGGGCAGTGAGGAGTCTGTGCTGGGTCCATGTGTCTGGACCACTCAGGGAACTCAGTCCTGCTTTCTGATGCAGGCACGCAGCCAAGGTTCCCCTAGCTGCCCTCTCCAGGGTGACTCTCAACCCCTCCCAGCACACCCTGCTTACCATGGATCCACAGCGCCTCCTAGTGGCCCATGGTCCACAGTCTCACGGATCGGTGCCTTCTGCCTAAATCAAGAATAGAAATTCAGATGCTTCGTGGCTTTGGTAGAGACTGCCCCTCTATGCAGGTGTGAGCCTGGCTAGCACCTTTCCCAGGAGACCAAGGCCAGCCCCTGCTCCTTGGTGACCGTGTATGACTGAAAGGCCGTGATCAAGAATGCCGATATGTCGGAGCAGATGCAACGGGGCTCGGTGGAGTGTGCTGCTCAGGCACTGGAGAAGTATAATACAGAGGACATCGTGGCCCACATCAAGGAGTCTGACAAGAGGTACAACCCCATCTGGCACTGCATCGTGGGGAGGAACTTCTGTAGTTATGTGACATAGGAAACCAAAGACTTCATCTGCTTCTCCCTGGGCCAAGTGGCCAATCTCCTGTTCAAATCTGATTAAAGGCATGGACTGTGCCACACACCCGGTGATCCATGCAAAACCCAGGGCTGCAGCCTGAAGCCCAAACACCAGAGACTGAAGTCTTCAGCCCTGCCTAAGGGAACACCTCCGTCTCTGAACCTTTTTTGGGTTTTGTACAGGGCATTCTCTGTACTGGTTTGTTGTGGTTATAAAGCAATCAGCAAAATGACTTACATTTTTCTATTCCATACCTCTCTGCCACATTTTTTTTTTTCTCTTCAAAATCCATTCCTTTAAAGAAAGAAGTCTTTTGGAGAAGGGTGCGTTAATTGCCATTTGTTCAAATAATCTAGAGTTGAAGATGGCCTCTTTAGTTGATCTTGGGTAGGCTGGTGGGGGTGATTCCTTGAAGTTTCTGTGGGATGTAACAGACTAGCCTATTCTGCACTCTTGCGTTTGATTCTTGCCCATCCTGCTCCTATTGTGCATGGAAGAATACTACTCAGAAGTGCATGTTGAGAGAGGCATGGCAGAGAAACTGCTGGACTAACCCTTCCTCCTAATCTGATAAGTACATTCTTTAAGCTCTCCTTTTGTGATAACTGCTATAGAGTGCTCTGGGCCTTAGGCCTCAAGAGATGATGAATGTGTCATGGAACACCTTTAAGTTTTCTTAAAATGTAAAAATGTAAAATGTAAATATGCTGTTAAGAAAGTTGGGCTAATGAGAAATTTGTTGGGCTCTAGACATTTCCCCTCCCCTGCCTGGCCAAAGTATACTTTAAAGATCAAAGGTGGTCTTAAAGGGAAAAAGCTTTTGAGCAGCGGCCCTCCTTGTGATTCTAATAAAGTTTGTAGGAATTTAAACTTACAAGCCTGCTGTGCTGTGCTTTAACTAGCTGTGTTCACATATGAGTTGGAGCTTTCATTAAAAGACACAATTAAAAAAAAAAAAAGATATTCCCCACAACCCTACCTGCAACCCCTCTACACACAGACATGCACACAAACACACAAATACACACCCCTGATCCACTGCCTTCCCAGCCTGACAGAATTAGGGTTGATCCTCAGATCCACTCTTATCCTCTGGAGGTAGAAGACTGCATGATCTGACATTTTTACTAAGAAGGAAGTAATTATTGCACCACTACAGTGACAGTAGTTAGCTAAGAGGAAAATACATGGCCGTAAGATAAATGCTCTGAAGATCTCCAGTGAATCCGCCAGGAAACATGTATTCCATAACTACTTCTGATTAATCCGATGCATATATTTCCAGATTTCCTGCTGAAATTAAGCTTATTACCAAATTCTAGGTAAGGCATTTTACAAAGAGGTTTTGTATATATGGACTCATGTATTTCTGCACTTATAAAATTTTGATATAATGAGGCAATGGAGGATATATTTAGACTTTGAGGAGATTTTAATGAGGGAGGTGGGCCAACCTGGCCTAGGTTAGGTGAGATGCTAAGGAAATCGGGGGCTGGGGGGAGAGCACACAAAGACAGTCTGTCCTCCTTCAATGGACTCACATGAAGTTTTGGGTGATTAGTAATTAACTGAAGTTGGTTTCTCTTTGATGACTCCAGACAGCTTGCTCAAAGCAGACCACATGGACAGGCCACTTTAAAAACTACCTTGCGATTTATTTGGGAAGGGATGTGAGCATAGCTCAGTTGGTAAAGAATCTGCCTGCAATGTGGGAGACCCTGGTTCGATTCCTGGGTCTGGAAGATTCCCCTGTAGAAGGGAAAGGCTACCCACTCCAGTGTTCTGGCCTGGAGAATTCCAGGGACTATACAGTCCATGGGGTCGCAAAGAGTCAGACACGACTCAGTGACTTTCACTTTCACTTTCATGACCCAGATGAAGGAGGAACAGTGTGGCTGGAGTAGAAAGGGACAGGAAGCTGATGCCAGGAAGGTGGGGAAAGGGATGATTTACCCACCCAGGAAAGGTGGACAAGAGAAGAGAGCACGTGAGAGCAAGGCTGGGGGAGAACCTTCCTGAGAGACAGCAATGAGCTGCCTGAGGTGAGACTGGAGGGCCTATTTTTATCTAATTTACCAACAACCTTCTCTCCTGGAGGTCTCAGGCTCAGGTGATGACTAGGAGTCAGAGCTGGGGAAACTCCTGGTTCACAGGGACGATACAGAGAAAAGACAGCAATGGATGGTGGACACGTGTCCGCAAGGCCTGGAGTGAGGTCCGGGCCAGCACAGACCACACACTCAGGGTCACACTGCAGGCGCGTGGCAGCAGAGCCCTGAGGCTCCAGGTGCTAGGAGCCCACAAGCGAGGGGCTGCCTTGCCTTTTTGCACAGAGAGGAGGTGACCCTGCAGCGCTGTGGAGTAACTGCTGGCGCAGAAGTACACAGATGTCTGGGAGCGGCTGGCGGACTCCAGCCTGAGAGGGAAGTTCTCTCTGTTTGGTCTGGAGACACTGTACCCGTCGGGCACGTCTCCCTTTTCCGTAGTGGGAGGGCCATCTGAGTAATGGATCAGCCTCAGCCCGTGTCCTGGGTCTTGGCGGTACCAGTACATATAGTCATAGTTCAGATCCTGAGTGCATGTCAGTGTCGCCCTCTGTCTTGTCCTCACCACCTGGAATCTGGGGTCCTGAGTGACATCAGCAAGGACCGCCCCTGTGGAGAAGGAGGACCGATGCTGCAGTCTCAGCGCACAGGCTTAGTGCTGGCACCCCCAAGGGGACCCTGCCCCCAGGACTCACCTGCCTGCAGGAGACAGAAGACCACACAGCCCAGGAGGCAGGGGCTCATGGCGGGGGCGGGGTGGACGGAGGGCCCTCTGGGTGAGTGTGGATGAGAGGGAGAGGGGCTCTCCAGGGAGTCCTTCTGAGATGACACTGTCCCTGCCAGGCCCCACAGCCAACCTGTCACTCAGCGGCTCCGCCCCTTCCCCCAGAGGCTCAAATCAGACATGAACCTGGGTGAACAGTTCACAACAGGAAGACCCATCCAGCTCAATAGGCATAAGCCTTACAAGTTGTTGTAACCTGTAAACTGTTTGCAACTTCATGTATACTTTGTTCCAGACGTGATTCTTCATTAAACTTATATTTGTCTTATTTATCCACATATTTATGTAGCCTTTTTAAAGTTATTTTTAACTGGAGTATAATTGCTTTGCAAAGTGTGTTGGTTTCTCCTGTACATCACGTGACTCAGCTGTTGGTAGGCATATATCCCCTCCCCCTTGAACTTCCCTCCCTCTGAGCCCCGAACTTGACCCCTCTAGGTCCTCAGAGAGCAAAGCGCTGAGCTCCCTGTGCAGTACTCTCTACTTTACATATGTCATGTGATTTCTTAGTTTTGACTCTTGGGGAAAAGTCCTTATAGCCTTCTGCTGCCCTTTATGACTCTTGTGTCCCACCCATGCCTTCAAGTGTCCGTTTCTACTTCGTTTAGCTGACTGCAATCATATTTTTTTTTTCTTCCACCTGATTCTTCTGGTATCTGGTTCCCCAACCTTGGGGCAGGCTCATCAACATTTGAAGAATCCTTTGAGTCTATTTCTTACCAGTTCACTGATAGAGTGGGCACCTGCTGAATGCGGCTATAGCTCCTTCATGCAGAGCACATGATTCCCGTGTCTGAATGCGGGGAGCACACAGCTATAACCCACCTATTCTTCTAGGAGAGTAGATGGTTGCGCCGCTCCATGGGTGACGTGGGAGCACAAAGGAAGACAGATGCGGAAGGGTCTGGGGGAGGTGGCAGACTCAGAGCAAATGAAAATTGCTCCCTTTTTATTTGAGACAGACATTCCATGGAAGTAACTCCCTCTCCCTAAGTAGCATAGATGAAAGTGAAAGTGTCCGTCGCTCAGTCGTGTCCGACTCTGCAACCCCATGGACTAAGTCTAGCCCACCAGGCTCCTCTGTCCATGGGATTTTCCAAACAAGGAAAATTTCCTTCTCCAAAAGACTTCCTGACCCAGGGATTGAAGCTCGGTCTCCTGCAGACTCTTTACCATCTGAGCCACCAGGGAAGCCCTTATGTAGCACACCTGATCTTAATTAACAGATATCACGGAGCCCCAAACTATCCCGTTACATATAACCCCCCACTTTGAAGGACCTTGCACTTGATGCAATGCTCTGCTGTTGTGATCTTCAAACACTCAACAACAGTTGCAACAGGGGCCCTGCAAATTGTGCAGCTGGTCCTGGTTACATGGTTTTGGACCTGTGATAACCTTCTGATATTCTGGTTTTCCTTGATCCTAGACACATGTCTGGGGTCTGGGTAATGCTGCATTCCTGGCACCTGGGAGAGAAAGGCATAGAAACGAAACTCAGAAGCAGCAAAGGAGTCTGAATTTATGACCACGGCGGCAAGACTTGACCTGGGGTCTGGCAAGCCCACGAGTGGTTCCGCATCTATGCTCAGAACTTCTTTCTTCCAGAAGACAGCAGGGCACCCAGCACAGAAGCATCTTCCCACCAACTCTCTACTTTACATATGTCATGTGATTTCTTGGTTTTGACTCTTGGGGAAAAGTCCTTATAACCTTCTGCTGCCCTTTATGACTCTTGTGTCCCACCCATGCCTTCAAGTGTTCGTTTCTACTTCGTTTAGCTGACTGCAATCGTATTTTTTTTTCTTCCACTGATTCTTTTGGTATCTGGTTCCCCATCCTTGGGGCAGGCTCATCAACATTTGAAGAATCCTTTGAGTCTATTTCTTACCAGTTCACTGATAGAGTGGGCACCTGCTGAATGCGGCTATAGCTCCTTCATGCAGAGCACATGATTCCCGTGTCTGAATGCGGGGAGCACACAGCTATAACCCACCTATTCTTCTAGGAGAGTAGATGGTTGCGCCGCTCCATGGGTGACGTGGGAGCACAAAGGAAGACAGATGCGGAAGGGTCTGGGGGAGGTGGCAGACTCGGGGCAAATGAAAATTGCTCCCTTTTTATTTGAGACAGACATTCCATGGAAGTAACTCCCTCTCCCTAAGTAGCATAGATGAAAGTGAAAGTGTCCGTCGCTCAGTCGTGTCCAACTCTGCAACCCCATGGACTAAGTCTAGCCCACCAGGCTCCTCTGTCCATGGGATTTTCCAAACAAGGATTATCATTTCCTTCTCCAAGAGATCTTCCTGACCCAGGGATTGAAGCTCGGTCTCCTGCATTGCAGGCAGACTCTTTACCATCTGAGCCACCAGGGAAGCCCTTATGTAGCACACCTGATCTTAATTAACAGATATCACGGAGCCCCAAACTATCCCGTTACATATAACCCCCCACTTTGAAGGACCTTGCACTTGATGCAATGCTCTGCTGTTGTGATCTTCAAACACTCAACAACAGTTGCAACAGGGGCCCTGCAAATTGTGCAGCTGGTCCTGGTTACATGGTTTTGGACCTGTGATAACCTTCTGATATTCTGGTTTTCCTTGATCCTAGACACATGTCTGGGGTCTGGGTAATGCTGCATTCCTGGCACCTGGGAGAGAAAGGCATAGAAACGAAACTCAGAAGCAGCAAAGGAGTCTGAATTTATGACCACGGCGGCAAGACTTGACCTGGGGTCTGGCAAGCCCACGAGTGGTTCCGCATCTATGCTCAGAACTTCTTTCTTCCAGAAGACAGCAGGGCACCCAGCACAGGAGACTCATGCCAGGGCCACGCCAGAAGAGAAAGAGCGGCTTTCCAGCTCAAGGCCTGTGTCTTGGGTACTTATGGTCAAAGCAAAGGGGACCCGTGTCTCAACATGGAATGGTCTCTCACCAAAATTCCTAATGCCCACGGTCTTGCCAGGGGAGAACACACTGAGTGAGGATGAAACCCAGCTATGTGTATATCTCATGGAATCTCAACATCATTTCTTGGGAAGTGATGACTTCTTGTCAAAATATCATTATCAAGTGATTTCAGGGAATGGGTTCATGAGAACAAATTTATGAAAGTGAGTAAATAAATTTTATAAAAATAGCTTGTAGCAGCTTGTGTGACCTTTTAATGGTCGTTTCATCAAGCCATCCATCTCCAGATAGGACAGTCCCTGACGTGGGTGTGATACTCACATGGTTTCAAGCACTTCTTTAACCATAAGACTTTCCGGGAGCACCTAACTTTCTTCAGTATTTTGGACTTGCCTAAAAGGGAATTGCTTTAATGGGTATAGAGCTTATATTTTCAGTAAAAAGATGCCTGAGTAAAACAAATCTCTAGCAACAGATATCATATTGTTGGTAGTCAGGGAAGGAGAGAGGCATGGGAAAGGGGTCTGAAGAAACTTTCTGGCAATAGAAATGTTCTTTATTGTAATAGGGTGGATTTTGCGTGGCACATGCATATATGTTGATTGAAACCACAGATCTGTCCATTATACAGTGTGTAATGTTTATGGTATTTACAGATGAACTTCTAACAACACAGGTTTGAACTGAGTGGGTCCATTTATGTGTGGCTGTTTTAATAAATACTTACCAAGGGAAATTGAAAGACTCTTGCTCCTTGGAAGGAAAGCAGTGACAAACCTAGATAGCATATTAAAAAGCAGAGACATCACTTTGCCAACCAAGATCCGTCTAGTCAAAGCTATGGTTTTCCCATTACTCATGTATGGATGTGAGAGTGGGACCATAAAGAAATCTGAGTGCCGAAGAATTGATGCTTTTGAGCTGTGGTGTTGGAGACGACTCTTGAGAGTCCCTTGGACAGCAAGGAGATAAAACGAGTCAATCCTAAAGGAAATCAGTCCTAAATATTCATTGGAAGGACTGAAGCTGAAACGCCAATAATGTGGCCACCAGATATGAAGAGCTAATTCATTGGAAAAGACCCTGATGCTGGGAGAGACTGAAGGTGGGAGGAGAAGGGGACGACAGAGCACGGGATGGTTGGATGGCATCACTGACTCCATGGACTTGAGTTTGAGCAAGCTCTGGGAATTGGTGATGGACAGGGAAGCCTGGCGTGCTGCAGTCCATGGGGTCTCAGAAGTCGGACACGACTGAGTGACTGTACTGAACTGAAGGTACTGCCCCATTTGACTGGCTGAATCTGTAAACCTGGAATCCCACATACAGATGGATGAACGTGAAGTTATACACAAAGTTTTGATTACAGCGTTGTGGATGTCTCAGGGATCCTAAAGCCTGCATGAGTTAAAGGTTAACTATAGGGCTTCCCAGCTGGCACAGTGGTAAAGAATCCACCTGCCACTAAGGAGATGTGGATTTGATCCCTGAGTCAGGAAGATCTCCTGGAGAGGGAAATGGAAATCCATGGCAGTATTTTGCCTGAGGAATCCCATAGACAGAGGAGCCTGGCAGGCTACAGTGCATAGGGTCACAAAGAGTCAGATACAACTGAGCACACACATATAATTCACATTTTGAAATATCTAGGAGGCATATATATTACACACTCTAGTTAATTTCATGTGATGACTCATCAGGCATAAGTAAATTTTTTCTGTGCCTTCTGATACCCTCCATTGTAGGATTTCAAGGTAACCTGTGTCCATCTCTACCTTTGCACCTAGGAAATGGTAGAAGAGGCTGTCAGAGTCTAGCACAGGGCATCAAGAAGTCCAGAATGCTGCTATGTGCCAGGGACTTCCACTGATTAAGTACTTCCACAACAGTGGGCCCTGGCGTAATGCTATTGTAATGCATCACCTTGACTATGCCACAGGCATTTGATTAAGCATCATTCTGGGGGTCATATGAGGATGTTGTCAGACGAGATTAGCATGCAAACAGGTAGATTTTAAGGTGATGTTAGATTAGCGTTGTAGCATTGTACACAGACGACCTTTCCTAGTGTTGGTGGGCATCATCCAACCAGTGAAGACACGAATAGAACAGAAAGACTGATCCTCCCCGAGTGAGAGATAATTGTCCAGGTGATGGCCTTCAATCTGGACCATTAGTGCTTCAGTTTTTGAACTAAAACTCAGCTCTCCCTGAGTCTCCAGTACCACCAGCCAGTATCCAGTTTGGGGACTTAGCAGCCTTAACAACCATGTGAACCTACTGCTTTAAAACATGTATACATATGTTTGTTCTATGGGGTGGACAGTTCTAAGGGGGGCAAGGACAATGGGTGTTGAGGACAGACTTGAGTCTGATTCCTTGTCTGACAGTAATGAAGTATGAGACCTGGGCAAGTCAGTTCCCCTCGGGTGTATAAACAATTACAATAATACTTATCTTGCATAATCTTTGTGAGCATTAAAACACAGCAAGGAAAGAATGTCTGGGAAAATCTGTCCACTCTACCAGAGCCTGGGCCTGGCTGGCTGGCAGCCAACACCCTCAAGGCCACTTCCTGAGCTGGGGCAGGAGTGTTTTTGTCCCAGAGGCACCTGATCATGCAGGGCTGTGTCTTGGCTGCTGGCACAGAGATACACGGCTGAGTCTGTCAGCTCCAAGGAACTCAAATTCAGCTCAGAGCGAAAGTCACTAAATTGTTTTGCTGAGAATCGATCTGGCATGTTTTCTTCTCCACTAACTTGTCCGCGGTAATACTGAACGAGGAACCGGGGGCCCTGGCCCAGGGCTTGTTGGTACCAGTTCACAGAGCGGTGTCCAGAGTCAGGGGAACAGCTCAGAGATGCTTGCTGCTTTTTTGGTTTGATCAGGTATTTGGGAGTCTGGGTGACTTCAGAATCCACCAGGCCTGTTGGGAGGAGTGGAGACAAGGAAGCTGAGGGGAGAGCACAAGGGAAGCCTCCTGCTGCGGCCCTCATTGCCAGGCTTCTATCCCAGGGAGGCAAAGACATCTCAGAAGCTCCCACACTGTGTCCCGACTCACCTGCTCCCAGGAGGCAGAGAGTCACACAGCAGAGGAGCCTGGAGCCCATGGCAGCATCAGGAACCCAGGACTGCTGCTGGCTGGGGCAAGGCTCCTGGGTGGAGTGATGTAAAGTGCTGACCCTCCTGCTTCCCTGATTGGAGCATTTGCCTGTGACATCACTGCTCTCTGTCTCTGCAGGCTGCCGTTGTCTACTAGACCCCAGGGCTGGCTCCTCTATGCCCTTCCCTGCCTGACAGCCCCTCAGCAAAGGGTGGGTGTGAAGTGGGCACTCTCCCCATGTCTCCATATGTCCACAATATGACATCTTCTCCTCTCTCTGCTCCTTCCTGACACTCATCACCGAGCCCTCACCAGCCACCTGAACCCCTCACCCTCCGCTTCCCGTGCAGTGTCCCCCTGAGTACATCCTGAAGCTCCAGGGATGTCCCCACTCCCCTGGGCAGTGAGGAGTCTGCGCTGGTTCCTTGTGTCCTGGAAGCACTAGGGGAACTCACGCCTGCTCCCTGATGCAGGCATGTAGTCAGGGTCCCTCAAGCTCCGCTCTCTTGGGCGCCTCTTCAACCCCTCCCAGGCAGCCTCTTACCATGGGCCCACAGTGGCTCCTAGTGGCCAACGGTCCACAGTCTCATGGACTTTAGGTCTAAAGCAGGAATGGAAATTCCCAACAGCCCTCAGGACAACCCCTCCACACACACACACACACACACACACTCACTCACTCACACTCCTGTTCTTATGCCTCACCAACCTGGCTGAATTCGGGTTGATCTTGGAATCCACTCAGCCTCTGGGGGTAAAAGATTGTGTGAAGAGACACTTCAACTAAGAAAAAAAACATTGCCCCACCCTTGCTATCATGGTAGCTTGCAAAGATGAAAGAGTTCAGGCCATAAAATAAACACCCTGATGGTCTCAGGTGAAGCCATCCTGGAAACATGTATTCCATAGCGCCTTCTGATTAATCAGAGCCATATATTTCCAGATTTTATGTTTAAATTAAGTATTGCCACATTCTAAGTAGTGTACTTTATAAAGAGGTTCTATACATATGAACCTATTTATTTCTATACTTATAAAATCTTGAAATAACTATCCAGTCAGTAGAAGACCTAGGGGGACTTCTCTCCAAAGAAGACATGCAGATGGTCAACAAGCACAAGAAAAGTCTGGCAACAACACTAATTATCAGAGGAATGCAAGTCAAAACTATAGTGAGGTGTCACCCACACTGGTCAGAATAAGCATCACCAGAAAGTCTGCGAGTAATAAATGCTGGAGGCAGTGTGGAGAAAAAGGACCCCTCCTACACTGCTGGTGGGAATGAAAACTGGCGCAGCTATTAGAAGAGTTCAGTTCCGTTCAGTCGCTCAGTCGTGTCCAGCTTCTTGCGACCCCATGAGCTGCAGCACGCCAGGCCTCCCTGTCTACCACCAACTCCTGGAGTCCACCCAAACCCATGTCCATTGAGTCGGTGATGCCATCCAACCATCTCATCCTCTGTTGCCGCCTTCTCCTTCTGCCCTCAATCTTTCCCAGCATCAGGGTCTTTTCAAATGAGTCTTAGAAGAGTATGGAGGCTGTTTAAGAAATTAAAAATAGAGTTACTGTATGATCTTGCAATCCTACTTGTAGGCATAAAATTAGACAAAACTATGATTCTAAAAGACACATGGACCTCAGTGTTCTTCGTGGCACTATTACAATACTCCAGATATGGAAGCATCCTAAATATTCATCAACAGATGAATAGATATATAGTATGTATATATATATCCACTATATATATACATATATATATATATCCCACTCCAGTACTCTTGCCTGGATGGAGGAGCCTGGTAGGCTACAGTCCATGGGGTCGATAAGAGTCGGACACGACTGAGCAACTTCACTTTCACTTTTCACTTTCCTGCACTGGAGAAGGAAATGGCAACCCACTCCAGTGTTCTTGCCTGGAGAATCCCAGGGATGGGGTAGCCTGGTGGGCTGCCATCTATGGGGTCACACAGAGTCGGACACGACTGATGTGACGCAGCAGCAGCAGCAGCAGCACTGTCTAGGTTTGTCATTGCTTTTATTCCAAGGAGCAAGTGTCTTTTAATTTTGTGACTAGTCCCCATCTGCAGTGATTTTGGAGCCCAAGAAAATGAAATCTGTTACTGCTTCCACGTTTTCTGCTTCTATCTGTGTATATGTATGTATGTATCACCAAATCACTGAGCTGTACACCTGAAACGAAGACAAAAGTATAAATCAACTATACAGATGATACAAAGAAGAAATAGAAAAAATCCAAACTCCAGGTTCTGAGATTGTCAGATTTAGGAGACTTAGAGAAACTGCAAGAGAGTGGCAACTTGGATTCACATCCACATTTAATTATAAGCCATAGTTTTTTAAAGAAGCCATACTATGTTACTATAATCACTTTAAGGTATACTCACTGGGAGCTGTACTAATGCGTATACTTGGATTAGAAGAGTGCTCAGTGTGCAGTATTCTGACAAGACTTAAGACATAGCCAGAAAAGAAAATGTTGACATGTTCACACAAACCGGAAGTCTGGACTTGAATCCAGTTGTCCACACACTAGGATAAATGTCTAAACTGTGCTGGGAAAAACAACTCCATGCAGCTCTATACACAACATATCCGTGCGTGCTCAGTCATGTCCAACTTTCTGCGACCCCATGGACTGTTTAGCCCACCAGACCCCTCTATCCATGGAATTTTCCAGGTAAGAATACTGGACTGGGTTGCCATTTTCTCCTCCTGGGGGTCTTCCCCACCCGGGGATGGAACCCACGTCTCCTGCATTGAAAGCAGATCCTTTACCAATGAGCCACTCTGTGTAAGTGGGCATTAATTAACCTCTTTCACAAGTGTCAAGGTATCAGTTGTATATTTACATACTTGGCTTTTTCTATGAAAGTAAAGCTTGTAAGAGTTTTTATAGAAGGACTTGTCTCCCCTAAATTCAATTGTTGAAGTCCTAAACCCTGTGAGACTGTATCTGAACTTAGGACCTTGAGGGAGGTGGTTAAAGATGAATAATATTATGCAAGGGGACTCTAACACAGCGTAACTAGCGTCCTCATGTGAGAGGAAGAGATGCCAGAGAGCCCTTTCTCTGAAAACCCAGAGGAGAGGCCCCGTGAGGACACGGGGAGAAGGCAGCTGGCTCCCAGCCAGGAGCAGAGTTCTCACCGGAAACCAACCCTAGCACCTGCATCTTGGGTTTCAGGCCCCAGAACTGTGAGAAAATCAGCGTGTGTTGTCCAAGCCACATGGCCTGGTGTTTATTACAGCAGCCTGAGAAGATCCCCAGGAGGAGGGCATGGCCACCCACTCCAGTATCCTTGCCTGGAGAATTCCATGGACAGAGGAGCCTGCCAGGCTACAGTCCACGGAGTTGCAGAGAGTTGGACACGACTCAGCAGCTAAGCACAGCACAGCGCGAGCAAACTAGTCAACATTATAGCACCGTAGAAAGTCAGGACAAGAAGCAAGGAGGAGGGCAGGTCTCAGCCAGGCCCTGAAAAATGAGTGTACCTGGTCGTGTGTGGGGAGGAGAGAGGGCCCATGAGGCCATGGGAAGAGAGAGAGTGGATGCAGAGAATTTAAGATGCATCTGCGTTTCAGGGAATTTAGCAACGTGTGGTCACAGAGCGCATTGCATCATGAGATGGCCCCAAAGCAGTGATCTGAAGCAAATAGAATCTGGGTGTTGAAGTGATTCCAGGAAAGCAGAATTGACCTGGAGAGCCTCTGCCTGTTTATAACCAGGGGAGCCATGCCCTCTTCTTCACTGAACCATGCCCAGAGGACACAGGCAAGGGAGAGAGGTCTAGAAGGAATAAATCAGGTCAACTCTGGGTTTCATAGGCCATCATCATGTCGTCTACGTGGTGAGGACCTCACCTGGACTGGCCCCAGGTGATGCCGGTTGTTATAAACACTAGTGATTCAAGACTGTGGGAGGGAGGAGGAAAGAGACGGTTTTGAGTAACACAGTTGGTTTTTTTCTTTTTTTACTCATTTTGTAGCTCTAGATCTGTTCTCAACCACTTCATGCGTAGTTTCTGCCCTAGACCTTCCCCATAGGTCAATTTCTTCTCCCTAATTATACAAATCAAACGCTAGGGAGGAGGAAAGAGACGGTTTTGAGTAACACAGTTGGTTTTTTTCTTTTTTTACTCATTTTGTAGCTCTAGATCTGTTCTCAACCACTTCATGCGTAGTTTCTGCCCTAAGACCTTCCCCATAGGTCAATTTCTTCTCCCTAAATTATACAAATCAAACGCTTGTGATGCTATTAGAATCACACACTCATCATGTCATTTTGTTCCCCAGGTGAACTCTCTTCCTCAAAAAAGAAGCCTCCAGTTAGTAAATGACAAACCCTTCCTCTCCCCTGGTATCATCCAGTATCAGACAAGGAAGGTCATTTTGGAGCAAACCTGGTGATGTAACCCCATTCTCTGAACACATCTTCTGGACCTCTCTCGTCCCTCCCTGTGTGGCATGAAAGCCCAAGGCTGCTTTCCAGGGCCCCCATTTTTCTCTCCCATTGCAGTCCCCATCTCTCATGGATCTGGAAGCTCCGAGGTTGCTCCACACTGGGGCAGAAAGTTTTGTACACACAAAGCAGGCGACTCAGCAGGGCTGTGCCAAGCTGCTGGCACAAGGCACAGGGCCAAGTCAGTCAGCTCCCAGGAGCTCATGTTCAGCTCAGAGCAGGAGTCACCAAACCATTTTGCTGAGAATGGATCTGGGAAGTCAATGGCACCCCACTCCAGCACTCTTGCCTGGAAAATCCCATGGACGGAGGAGCCTGGTGGGCTACAGTCCACGGGGTCGCTAAGAGTTGGACACGACTGAGCGACTTCACTTTCACTTTTCACTTTCATGCATTGGAGAAGGAAATGGCAACCCATCCCAGTGTTCTTGCCTGGAGAATCCCAGGAACAGGGGAGCCTGGTGGACTGCCATCTGTGGGGTCGCACAGAGTCAGACACGACTGAAGCGATTTAGCAGTAGCAGCAGATCTGGGAAGTCGCCTTTAGTTCTTTGCAGTTTCATAAAACTCAAGGAACTGAGGGCCCTGATTCAGGGCCTGTTGGTACCAAGATACCCTGAGTGTGGGTGGTTGGCCAGAGACAGGGGAGCAACTCAGTGTCACTGTCCTTTTGCTTTAATCATGAATCTCAGGTTTGGGTGACTCCAAAATCCACAGGGCCCGTGGGATAGAAGACTGTGGCTGAGAAAGAACGCAGGAGAGAAGCTGATGATGCCTTGGATTCAGGCAGAGTCAGGCTAGGAACACGGGATCCCCCCTGTGCCAAGGCCCCACCTGCTGCCAGGAGACACAGAGCCACACAGCAGACAGGGCCCCAGCCCATGGCAGGAGGGGCAGAGCCGGGAGGCGTCTCCTTGCTCAGAGCTCTGCTCTCTGAGAGCTAGGGTTCTGGGCCTCCTTCCTCTGACTGCAGGTGAGGCAGTGACGTCATTGCTCAGACGTCATTGCCTCTACTGGTTCTCATGAGCCTGCCCCACCCTCCTTTCCAGGTCAGCTGATTCAGGAACCCTGCTCAGTCCCGCAAAGCCTCTTAGAGGACATGTGAGCTAAATGTGCTAGTTAAGGCGAGGCTGGATTTAGGCCACACGCCCTTCCCCATGGCTCCTTTGCTTTTCCTTTGAGGCAGGTGTTTCTCCTCCTGTGTCTGCTCCCTCCCAGCTCCATGCCCTTCACTTTTCCTGCAACCTCAGGGCTCCCTCAGCTCTGCATAGTTGAAGTTCATGGCTCCCAGCTGGGATAGCAAGCCTGCAAATTAGTGTCTGTGCTAGTAAGGCTTCTAGAGGAAAACAGCACCACGTAATGCCGTTTCTTAACCCTCCTGGTCCCAGGCACTAGCTCTATCTGCTTGCTCTGCCCCAGAAACTTCTGGAGTTTGGCAGTCCACAGTACCCCCATGAGACCTACGGGTGATAACCAAGACACTGACTTTGCCCTGAGATAATAATCATGGGATGTGTTTAAATTATAAACTATTTCACTGTTTGCCTATTGCAGTATGTTCTTTGTTTTGGGGGAGGGGGGGTTGGCTTTTGCTTTGTTTTGCTTTGTTTGTTTCACACACACACACACACACACACACACACACACCATATACAAGCCAGCCCTAGATGATTTGTGACTTTGTATTTTAAGCAAAAAAGAAATGTGGCCATGAAAGGACTGTTTTGACTTTAAGCAGTTGTTGATGAGGCGAATGGTACAAACCTGGCTTAGGTTAGGTGAGACGCTAAACTTGGTTTTCTTCTCATGACTGCAGACAACTTTCTCAAAGCAGACCACATAGGCCTTTCTGCAATGTTCCCACTAATCAGCTTACCCCAGATAAGAAAATAATGCCCCTTGCTTCTGGAAAATCTCTTCTATCCTGTCTCTTTTAGAAATCCTCTTTTTGCCTCTGTTTATTGATAATAATATTCATACAATGCCCATTTGCCCATATATGAGTAAATGTGTATAGATAAATGATCATATTTCTCTAGACTTTTCTTTGATGCTCAAGTAGGAAATAAAATATCCTAACCTTCTGTAACTATTATGCCAGAAAGGATAAAGTGAAAGTGAAGTCGTGCCCAACTCTTTGGGACCCCATGGACTGCAGCCCACCAGGCTCCTCTGTCCATGGATTCTCCAGGCAAGAGAACTTGAAGTGGGTTGCCATTTCCTTCTCTAGGGGATATTCCTGACCCAGGAATCAAGCCCAGGTCTCTCACGTTGCAGGCAGACGCTTTAACCTCTGAGCCACCAGGAAGCCCAGAAAGGATGAGGTGAGGTAAAGGTGAAGGTGAAGTCACTCAGTCATGTCCGACTCTTTGCCACCCTGTGGACTATAACCTACTAGGCTTCTCCGTCCATGGGATTCTCCAGGCAAGAATACTGGAGTGGATTGCCATTTCCTTCTCCAGGGGATCTTCCCGACCCAGGGATCGAACCCGGGTCTCCCGCATTGGAGGCAGACACTTTAACCTCTGAGCCACCAGGGAAGCCAGAAAGGATACTAATGGATTAATGCAGAATAACAAAATTAATAGAGGGATTTGGGAAAATAGAATCTAACAAAGACTCGTTTCCAGAGCCAGTATCTCCCGCTGGAGATAATTTACTTCCAATCCATGTTTCTTTATATGTTTACATTGAATTACCTGTTACTTGGCCTTACATAGTGAATTACATAGTGAATATAGATATTCTAATGCAATCTATTTCTTGACTTTCCAAGTCTGAAGGCAATAAGCCCTCCAAGAACCACTGAGAAGAGATCCCTGATTTAGCTGCAGGTGACGCTGTTGGGCAGTGTGTCAATGTCATCGATGACTAGCTGATGGGCCAGCAAGCTCAGAGTGATCAGACCTCTTACAAGACCCACTCAGTGGAGGGAAATTCCACCCTGAGTGAATCTTCATGGATATAAATCAGATCAAATTAACTCAAGCCCAGTTGGCAATGTCCTGTAACTGAATACTTTTTATAAAATTTCTATACATGTAACTCATTAAAACCTTTCACAATAGCATCATATGTGTCTTATGGAGTTTCTGATAGTAGATAAGGAGAAGGTTCGACACAAAATCATAGAAATATGAGCAATCACTATAAATTACACTGAGGAAGGTGTATTTCTCTGCTTTATGGAACACTTGGCATCTTTTGGCATCAATTAGAAAAAGTTGCAAGATTGCCAGTCGAAACTTAAGTATTCGAAGAAAAAAGAAAACTCAGAAGATTGTTTAAGAGATGCCTGAGGCCCCATAATAAACAGTCATTATATTTCAGACAAGAAAAGTCCAACTGATGTTGTAACAATGGACATAATGTGGAGCCACTGGCTTCTGGATCCTTCTAAAATTGCAACCTAGCATCACCTACGTTGCACCACCTGGCTCCTTCATTAGGGGAACCTGATGAGGCAAGAGGTAAATGTGAGCACTAGAGATTCATCAAAAAGCAAGAGAAATTCTGGAAAGACTGAAGCTCTTTAGGCCTGGAATATTATTGAGATGGGGGAGTGAGTCCAGGTCAGCAGTGAGAAAACAACTAGTGAAAATAATTTTCATTCTGCTCTTGCCTTACCCCTTTTATACTTTGAGACAATCTTACCTGCACTTTTATTGCAGAAATCAATAGCTGGGTATGAAATACCACTAAAGGACCAGAAAGAATAAAACTAACTGTACAATACGTAGCCCCAGAAAGTGAGTTATTGAATTCAATGAATTAACAATTTAAAACAAGCATAGCAAATATACTACATGAAGCCCTGCGATATAAATAAGAATATAGAAGATGTTACCACATAAGAAAATGTAAGGCCAATTAATAGGAATTCTTAACCTGCAGCCCACCTAGCATATTTTATATCAGCATTTCAAAATGTTGCATTATGGAGAAGGATGTTTGAGCTATCAAATTCTCTAAGAGAAGCCAATGTTTCATGTAAACACTAAGTTTTTATTCCAGTAGGAACTAGTATATATCCATCTTTTCCTGAAATAATGACTCCTATCATCAAGGAAATTTTTCCCTTATTTTCCCCCAAAACAAGAATTCAGCTAATAATCCAGATAAGATCTGTGAAGCTCTCCTTTGAAAACTAAGTGAAATTTCCCAGAGCTTATAAATTCCAAAAACTATGAAAATTCAAAGCCCTTCCAGGGGTTTCTGACCATGCCCATGGAACCTGCATTCCCCTGGTCTCTAACCCTGTCACATTACCTGGCCAAAAAGCTAAGACTGCCTTGGATTTCCTCAAGAAAATTATGAAAACCCAATGGGTTTCATAGATTCTAATGGAGATGTGGGTGGTGCTGTACGGCAGGGGTCCCCCACCTCTGGGATCTAGTGCCTGATGATCTAATGTGGAGCTGATGTAATATTTAAAAGGAATAAAGTGCACAATAACTGTAGTGCCCTTGAATCACCCTGAAACCATCCCCGCATCCTCCATCTGTGAAAAATTGCCTTCCGTGAAACTGATCTTGGTGCCAGCAAGGTTAAGGACAGCTGCTTTAAAGGATCAACTGGTGACTCAGAAGTAAAGACTCTGCCTGTAATGCAGGAGGTGTGAATTCGATCCCTGGGTTGGGAAGATACCCTGGAAAAGGAGAGGGCAACCCACTTCAGTATTCTTGCCTGAGAAATCCCATGGACAGAGGGGCCTGGCGGGCTACAATTCATGGGGTCACAAGAGTTGGACATGACTTAGCAACTAAACCACCACCACATTGCTAATTATGTCAAAATTATAGCCACTATACCAACCTTGCCTTTAAGTTTGCTTCCAACAGGTCTGTCTGTTCACCTGAAGTATCCTTGCACCCTGCTCAACCTGAAGACCTCATCCTCCTCATAACCTGAAAAGAGCAAGGGCCTGACCATCGGATGGCTGTGAAGTGGATGGCCACGTGAGGTCTTGCTAAGCACACAGTCATCAGTGAAAATAGCTGGGCTTAAGCCACGGATTTAGCACAACAACGTCAAACGACCAAGGAGCGCCTCCACAGTACCTCCTCCTAATAAACGGGAAGTGTTTACATTGTCATCTGGGGCAGGAAGCTTTCCAGTAATTTCCTGGATTTTTTTTTTTTTTTACCTCCATCTTCTCTGGAGCCCTCCATGTTTCCTGTGTGGTATTTCCAGATGGTGTAGTGCTAGTCACAACTCCTTTAAATCATCATATTTACTTCACTTCCCCACCACTCTACTTTTTTTCCAGCACAAACTGAAGCAACTAGAACTCACCTTCCTGGTGAGAAGCTGAATGGTATCACCACTTGGGAAAATAGTGTACTCACTTTTATAAAGTGAAATAAGTACTTATCATAGAACTCAGCATGCCCACTCCTAGGTATTTACCCAAGAAAAATGAAAGTGTATGTCCACACACAAGCATTATAATCAGAACACTGCTTATTGCAGCTTTATACACAACAGACAAAGCCTAGAACAATATAAGTGTTCATCAGCATGTAAATGAGCATAGAAATTGTGGTGAAAGTGAAGTCACTCAGTCGTGTCCGACTCTTTGCGACCCCATGAACTGTAGCCCACCAGGTTCCTCTGTCCATGGAATTTTCCAGGCAAGAGTACTGGAGTGGGTTGCCATTTCCTTCTCCAGAGGGTCTTCCCGACCCAGGGATCAAACCTGGGTCTCCCACATTGCAGGCAGACGCTTTACCATCTGAGCCAAATGTACACAATATAAAAGAATAAACTACCAATAACAGAACAATAAGGATGAATAACGCAAGAACTATGTTACATGAATGATGCTAGACACAAAAAAGTGTGAAGGATATCAGACCAGTGGTTACCAATGGGGAAAGGGGTATTAATTGGAAGGAGACAAAACACATAGAGGTGATAACACATCTGTATCTTGACTGAAGTGATGCTGCTCGACTATATCTATTTGACAAAATGCATAAAATTAGCATTTAATATTACTCATTTCACTGTCTGTAATAAAAGTGTGTCCCACTACCCAGAGTCAACAACCATTAATATTTTTGTATTATCCTTTTGAACAATGTTCTTTCTAAAGTTACTTATAGACACTTTATCAGAGCTCCCTACACTGTAGCTACTGTTGACTTGAAATAGACTGCTAGATATTTCTCCAGCAAAGATGGGCATGGCTGGCTAAAGAATATCACTGGCCATCTGCCTCTATAAGGATTGGGGTTTAGCCACCACAGCTGTTGACCTTCAACACACCCTGAAAGGAGCTCAAGGAAGAGATCAGAAGTGAGGCACTCTGTGCTCTGGGAAAGCTGGCAGACAGGCTTCAGATAGATATATTCAGAAGAAATGTTTAAGAACACGGATCCTTGTGTATTCCCGTACTTTGAAAAGCACTGTGACTAGCAGCAACCTTCTAAAGAGATGCACATAATCCCTTTCCCCAAATCACAAATGCGGTTACCTCCCCCAAGCCCCCCCCGCCACCCCACACCTTTCAGAGCAGTTTCTCAGAACTCTCTCAGAAGCTGCCTCCCTGGCTATAGCCCTCAGTAAGACACTGAGTAAACTTGACTCACAGCTTTCTGTAGCTATGGTAAGTCACGGGCAAGTGCCTGCAACACACTTTGTAGAGAGGAAAAGGAAGGTGGGAGAGCTAGAAAGGAAGGTCTGGTTTTTCAGTGACTGAGTCCTTGACAGGAAAGAAGAGGAATCTTTCTTCCTTCTGTTGGGATCTGCTACCCTCACAGGGGACAAGAGCGCTCCCTTCTGGTCTGCCAGATCTATTTAATTGAGTGAAAAGTGAAAGTGTTCATTGCTCAGTCATATCCGGCTCTTTGCAACTCCACAGACTGGTGTTCACCAGGCTCCTCTGTCCGTGGAATTCTACAGGCAAGTATTCTTGAGTGGGTGGCCATTCTCTTCTCCAGGAGATCTTCCTGACTCAGGGACTCCCGGCTCCTCCATTGCCAGCAGATTCTTTACCACCAAGCTTGCTGCTGCTGCTGCTGCTGCTGGGAAGTTGCCTCAGTCGTGTCTGACTCTTTGAGACCCCATGGACTATACGGTCCATGGAATTCTCCAGGCCAGAACACTGGAGTGGGTAGCCTTTCCCTTCTTTAGGGGATCTTCCCAACCTAGGGATTGAACCCAGGTCTCTTGCATTGCAGACTAGTCTTTACCAGCTGAGCCACAAGGGAAGCCCTAGCAGATATATAACTCCTTGCTAAAAACTAGCAAGAGGGGGCACTCTTTCTGCCCCCTTCTAATGTCTATGTCAGAAGCTTTCTCTATCCCTTTTATACTTTAATAAACTTTATTACACAAAAGCCTCGAGTGATCAAGCTCATCTCTGGCCCCAGATCAAAATCCTCTCCTCCGGAGGTCATGAATCCCAACACAGCTCATGGCGCACAGCCGCAAACTTTCAATCTCTTCAAGCCATTGTTCAGGAACCCTCAGGCCTTAGCTTCTGAGAAGTCAGACCTGTCTGCACCCATCAGGTTCCGAGCAAGCAGCTCTGGGCATAGGGTGCCCTGTGCATGTTTGCTCTTGCCTAGTCCGTCCTCTGTGGTGATATTCTTGTTGGACTGGATCACTGCAAGCCCAACAGCACAGGATCACATACACAGGGCCAAAGAAACTCCCTATGCTGGCCAGCAGGGTCCCACAATGCAGCCTTGTCTACCTTCTGTCCCAGAACACCCTTCTCCCACTGTACTCAGCTCTGCTGTTGAGATCCTTTGTCTTCTGGAAAGTTTCTAGTTGGAGGTCCTGGATATTCCCTTGCAATTCTCTCCTCTCCTCTCCAGTAAGCCAGTCTCCACTCAAAGATAGAAGGAAGGCATGTTTTGCAAGATAGGAAATAACACAAACAGAGAGCAGAAGAGAATACAGAGGTTGCCCTGTGGGCTCTCCAGGTCACTCAGTGTCCAGGTCGGTCCCATTGCTGGGGGCCATGGCCATATTCCGTGGTGCCTGGGAGCCTTTCCTGAATACCACAGCCCCAGATGTCCTGTGCAACATCTCTTCTTCTGAAAATTAAAGCTGATTTTGACCTGTGCAAATGGAAAGCAGCTTCAGCCTCCCAACCCCCACCCCTACCCACCGCAGCCTTAAGCAGGGCATAGAGACGCTGTGGAGTACATGAAAGGGCTGGAAGCATCTCTGCGAGGCTGTGGGCGAGCTGCTGGCACAGAGGAACATGGCCAAGTCCCCTAGCTGTGCGGGCTGCATCTTCAGAATGAGGTACGCGCCATCGGGCATCTCAGCTGAGAAGCAGTCCTCCATCAAGTGTGCCTTTTCTGAAGGCTCTTTGCTGTAGATGGACATCAGAAACTCCATGCCCTTCCCCGGGGTCTGTTGGTACCAGGAGAGGTACAAACATCCAGGCATGGGGTCACACCTCATGTCACATCCCATCCCATCCCTTGATGTAGTGGTGAAGGCTCTGGCTGACACCAGGTACCAAGTGTCCTGTGGGAGGGCACAGAGGCCAGAAAGAGAATGAGGTGAAGGTGTGGAACTGGCTTTAGGTCAAGGGAACAGGATGGGAGCTTCCCACACACCTCCAGGACACACTCCCAGGAGACCAAGGATCTCCCAGCAGAAGAGCCTGCTGTCCATGGGGGTGTCTGGCAGGGCTGAAGCCTCTCCCAGTCGGGCATCTGGTCCTTAGCAGCCCCAGGGAGGCGATCCTGTGATGACGTCACAGTCCTGGGCAGCACCCACAGACTCAGGAGTGCCCGCACATGAGGGAGCCTTAGTGCCCACGGACATGTGATGCTCTTGGGAGTGGCCCTAGTGTGAGGGCTGCAGACTCCCAGCTCCTGAGCTGGAGAGGGACCCTGGGAGAAGACAGGCTTCAGGACACCTAGGCCCGGTGTGAAGATCCCAACAGACAGGTGGGACCCACTCCCCTCTCCAATGGCCAGTTCAGAGCCACGATCTGGAGGCATGGACTGCGTGTCATACTTCTGAGCCTAATGATGAAAACATGGGAAATGAAGAGACCAAAGGAAACACAACAAAAAGAATATCCCTATAAGCGTCACTGTGGAGAGGAAATGCAGTGAGAACTTGAGGCCGGAAACCTAGAAGGACATTTCAGTGCAAGGGAGGGAGAGTAGGTGAGAAAGTAAGCACCCAGCCCATCACGCTAGCCCTCAGCTGAGGGGTGCAGGGGCCCGTGGCTGCCTGAGAGGTTGAGAGCAAGGGCCTGTGCAGATGTGGGGCTTTGATCAGGGTAGGGCTCAGGTTCTAGCCTTGAGTGGGAACAGGACAAATCAGAGAACAGATGAGCTGAATTATAGGATAAGAGAACTGGTGAGGACAGAGGACACATTTCTCACACCTGCTTCCCAAAGGCTGGGTCTCTCTCTGTCCTTTGTGGGGACTCCAGCCCTGGGACCCTTGCTTGGGAGTTCTTCTCTGATTCCCAAAGCTCCATGCTGCTTGGCTGTGGGCGACCGCAGCCTTGGCTGCAGGGGTTCCTGAAAAGGAGAGGCACAGAAGCCAGGCGCCTGCTGAGTTCCCAGCAATGCACCCCCCCCCCCCCCCCCCCAACACACAAACACAGGGCAGCAGCATCCTCCTTATCCTCTGGGCCCGTGTAGGGCGTGAGTCCTGGGGTGCTGGCATTTGTTTAGAGGATCCCAGGGGTGCTGGTGTTTGTTTAGAGGATCCCTGTTAAGCCTTAAGCCAAACCATCCACTTTATAGCAGGCTCATTTATTTCACAATAAACAAGGCATTAAAACACTAGATCGGGATGTGTTTATCTTTTAACTATTTGCCAGGGCATTGTCACACTCAGCTTTAAAAAAAAAAATCCCCACACTCTAAAGACATAGAATAGAGTCACTATGTGGACTGATTTGGCCAGAGGTGTTATGGTTTGGGGCTCTGTCAGGGGTCCCCATTCCTGGAGGGCCCTCTGCAGATGGCCCTAGTGTGAGGGCTGCAGACTCCCAGCTCCTGAGCTGGAGAGGGACCCTGGGAGAAGACAGGCTTCAGGACACCTAGGCCCGGTGTGAAGATCCCAACAGACAGGTGGGACCCACTCCCCTCTCCAATGGCCAGTTCAGAGCCACGATCTGGAGGCATGGACTGCGTGTCATACTTCTGAGCCTAATGATGAAAACATGGGAAATGAAGAGACCAAAGGAAACACAACAAAAAGAATATCCCTATAAGCGTCACTGTGGAGAGGAAATGCAGTGAGAACTTGAGGCCGGAAACCTAGAAGGACATTTCAGTGCAAGGGAGGGAGAGTAGGTGAGAAAGTAAGCACCCAGCCCATCACGCTAGCCCTCAGCTGAGGGGTGCAGGGGCCCGTGGCTGCCTGAGAGGTTGAGAGCAAGGGCCTGTGCAGATGTGGGGCTTTGATCAGGGTAGGGCTCAGGTTCTAGCCTTGAGTGGGAACAGGACAAATCAGAGAACAGATGAGCTGAATTATAGGATAAGAGAACTGGTGAGGACAGAGGACACATTTCTCACACCTGCTTCCCAAAGGCTGGGTCTCTCTCTGTCCTTTGTGGGGACTCCAGCCCTGGGACCCTTGCTTGGGAGTTCTTCTCTGATTCCCAAAGCTCCATGCTGCTTGGCTGTGGGCGACCGCAGCCTTGGCTGCAGGGGTTCCTGAAAAGGAGAGGCACAGAAGCCAGGCGCCTGCTGAGTTCCCAGCAATGCACCCCCCCCCGCCCCCCGCAACACACAAACACAGGGCAGCAGCATCCTCCTTATCCTCTGGGCCCGTGTAGGGCGTGAGTCCTGGGGTGCTGGCATTTGTTTAGAGGATCCCAGGGGTGCTGGTGTTTGTTTAGAGGATCCCTGTTAAGCCTTAAGCCAAACCATCCACTTTATAGCAGGCTCATTTATTTCACAATAAACAAGGCATTAAAACATAGATCGGGATGTGTTTATCTTTTAACTATTTGCCAGGGCATTGTCACACTCAGCTTTAAAAAAAAAAATCCCCACACTCTAAAGACATAGAATAGAGTCACTATGTGGACTGATTTGGCCAGAGGTGTTATGGTTTGGGGCTCTGTCAGGGGTCCCCATTCCTGGAGGGCCCTCTGCAGGAAAGTGAAGGGAGCCTTTGTGTAGATGGCAGACAGCTCACCCTCCAGGACACAGGGCTCTCTGCCAGCCCTGGGCTATGGGTATATGCAACCCCGAGGCTGGAAGATAAGAGGTTCAGCAAAGACAACCCCGAACACAAAGTCCCACTCCGAAACGTCAGGAGGCTGCTGCCTGTTCTCACTGCCTATTGTGAGCAATGATCCAAGGACATCGGACTCTATGGCTGACAGGGCAGGGTGTGAAGACCTGGAGAGAAAGAAGAAAAAAGGAATCAAGCCGGAGGGTTAAGGCTGGAGTGGAAGAGAGGCCAGTGAGGGGCCGAGCCCTTGAACAAGCAGCCAGGAGGCTGAACTGGAGAACAGGGATCCCAGCAGGATCGGGGTCCATGGTCCTCAAGGGCAGGATCGGACGGAGACCCTGAAGAGCCAACAGGTGCTCTGGAGAAGGTCTGAGCATATCTGGGGCTGGGATCCGGGCTGAGATCCAGGGTCTAGCTTGGATAGAAAGGGAAGTCAGAGAAAAAGCACCTTTTAGAAGGAGGATGGGTAGGATTGCTGGGGCCAGAGGGTCAAGGGTTTTATGAAAGGGTCCCCAGAGGATCAAAGCGATTGGGAAAAGCAGATTAAGAAACTGCTTAAACTTGAATGGCTTGGCACGGTCTTTCTCAGGACGAGCCCAGCATACACCGTTGACGTCTGTGAAGAAACTCTCCCCTGCCATGCCACGTGACCCCACAGGCAGGGCTATGGTCTGATGCGAAATGCCAAACCAAGACTTGGATGGTCCCCACGGCTTCCTGTCTGGCCCTGGAGGTTTGTGCACAGGAAGGAGTCGACTCTACAGGGCTGTGTCTCTACTGCTGGCGCAGAGATAGACGGCGGAGTCCTGTGGTTTCAGGGCGTTCAGGTCCAGGCGGCACTGAGAGCTGTCTGGGCATTCAGGCCAGAAGCGGCTTGGAACACTCTCATTTCCAGAGAGTTTCATGTAGTTGTGGACAAACATGAGCTCTGGCGGCTTCTGGGCAATCTGTTTATACCAGTACATAGCATTATGTCCCAGATGTTGCTCACATTTCAAAGATTTCTTGTCCGTCATTCCCATGACTAGGTATTTTGGTATCTGAGTGATCCCAGGGTCCGCGGAGATGCCTGAGAGAAAAGGACAGAATTCAGACAAAGGCCAGAGGGGAAGGTATTGCTGCAGCCAAAGGGAAACGGTTTGGGGTCCGGCGACAGCCCGTGTGAACTCCAGACTCACCTATGCCCAGGAGACAGAG
The DNA here is from genome assembly GCA_006408675.1 of Madoqua kirkii. NCBI lineage: Eukaryota > Metazoa > Chordata > Mammalia > Artiodactyla > Bovidae > Madoqua > Madoqua kirkii. Next base: position 44,799 of record SJYC01104860.1, read on the forward strand.
GACCACCTGGCAGAGCTGCCTGAAGCCCATGGTGGAATCAGGGTCAAGGTGGATGCTCTGGGTGTGTTGGGGGGTGGGGGTGGGGCTGGGCGGGCTCTGGCCTCCTCCGCCTTGGTTGGCGGTTTTGTCTGTGATGTCAGTATCCCTGTCAGTTTCCCCAGTGCTGAGGGATGTTTCTTCTTCCCCTTTTCATGCCTTATATAGATTCTGATAGAAGGTAGGTTTGAATCCACTGGGCTGGGATAGTCCTCTGACAGTGAGCTCTTTTGCTATTAGCTGCTCTCCTCATTATACAGATTCTCCCCCTGTCCCGCTCCCTTCCAAGAGCTGCTCTCAGACAAACTATATCCCCTTCAAGACATCTCCTTCTTCCCTGCTCAGTAAGGCAGGACAACATTCAAAACACCATTTCTCTCAGAGTCTAAGCTCCAGTACTTTGGCCACCTGAAGGGCTGAGATCCAGGGTCTAGCTTGGATAGAAAGGGAAGTCAGAGAAAAAGCACCTTTTAGAAGGAGGATGGGTAGGATTGCTGGGGCCAGAGGGTCAAGGGTTTTATGAAAGGGTCCCCAGAGGATCAAAGCGATTGGGAAAAGCAGATTAAGAAACTGCTTAAACTTGAATGGTTGGCACGGTCTTTCTCAGGACGAGCCCAACATACACCGTTGATGTCTGTGAAGAAACTCTCCCCTGCCATGCCACGTGACCCCACAGGCAGGGCTATGGTCTGATGCGAAATGCCAAACCAAGACTTGGATGGTCCCCACGGCTTCCTGTCTGGCCCTGGAGGTTTGTGCACAGGAAGGAGTCGACTCTACAGGGCTGTGTCTCTACTGCTGGCGCAGAGATAGACGGCGGAGTCCTGTGGTTTCAGGGCGTTCAGGTCCAGGCGGCACTGAGAGCTGTCTGGGCATTCAGGCCAGAAGCGGCTTGGAACACTCTCATTTCCAGAGAGTTTCATGTAGTTGTGGACAAACATGAGCTCTGGCGGCTTCTGGGCAATCTGTTTATACCAGTACATAGCATTATGTCCCAGATGTTGCTCACATTTCAAAGATTTCTTGTCCGTCATTCCCATGACTAGGTATTTTGGTATCTGAGTGATCCCAGGGTCCGCGGAGATGCCTGAGAGAAAAGGACAGAATTCAGACAAAGGCCAGAGGGGAAGGTATTGCTGCAGCCAAAGGGAAACGGTTTGGGGTCCGGCGACAGCCCGTGTGAACTCCAGACTCACCTATGCCCAGGAGACAGAGGACCACCTGGCAGAGCTGCCTGAAGCCCATGGTGGAATCAGGGTCAAGGTGGATGCTCTGGGTGTGTTGGGGGGTGGGGGTGGGGCTGGGCGGGCTCTGGCCTCCTCCGCCTTGGTTGGCGGTTTTGTCTGTGATGTCAGTATCCCTGTCAGTTTCCCCAGTGCTGAGGGATGTTTCTTCTTCCCCTTTTCATGCCTTATATAGATTCTGATAGAAGGTAGGTTTGAATCCACTGGGCTGGGATAGTCCTCTGACAGTGAGCTCTTTTGCTATTAGCTGCTCTCCTCATTATACAGATTCTCCCCCTGTCCCGCTCCCTTCCAAGAGCTGCTCTCAGACAAACTATATCCCCTTCAAGACATCTCCTTCTTCCCTGCTCAGTAAGGCAGGACAACATTCAAAACACCATTTCTCTCAGAGTCTAAGCTCCAGTACTTTGGCCACCTGAGGCGAAGAGCTGACTCATTGGAAAAAAAAAAACCCTGATGCTGGGAGAGATTGAAGGTGGGAGGAGAAGGGGACGACAGAGGATGAGATGGTAGGATGGCATCATCGACTCCGAACATGAGTTGGAACAAACTCCGGGAGGTAGTGAAGGACAGGGGTTCTGGCATGCTGCAGTCCATGGGGTTGCAAAGAGTCCCATACAACTGAGCAACTGAACAACAACACACTCTCTGAGCTCCTTTGCCCAGCTGGTGTGGAGGGAGGAGAACCGAAAGGCCATAGTCCTGTTCTGGACTGGTGCCCATCATTAAAAGGCACAATGCCAGCCAGGAGCCAGACCCTGGGCAGAGCGCTGAGAGGGCTCTACAGGAGATAAGCCATTCTTTGTGCCTGTTAAGGTTTGCCCTTGTGGCTCAGCTGATAATCCGCCTGCAATGCGGGAGACCTGGGTTCAATCCCTGGGTGGGAAGATCCCCTGGAGAAAGGAAAGGCTCCCTACTCCAGTATTCTGGCCTGGAGAATTCCATGGACTGTACAGTCCAAGGGTCGCAAACAGCCGGACACGACTGAGCGACTTTCACTTCGCTTGTGCCTGTATTGAGGGTACAGGGCTTGGCTGGGCTGAAAGCAAACAGGTTGCCACAAGAAAACAGTACAAGGCAAACGGATCTCAGTTTGAAAATGACTTCGATATCTTTGAGAAGTCTGCAAATGACGCGCACCCTGCTGATAACAACGATGGAAGGCCACCGCCCTGCTCCCTTCCTCACCACCGCCCCCACCCGCCCCCGCCTCGGC
>SJYC01104862.1:0-27722 GCA_006408675.1 Madoqua kirkii
AATCCGATTGCAGGTGGATTCTTTACCAGCTGAGCCAGATGGGAAGCCCTCTTCTTAAAAAGCAGATTTCAAATGAGTTACTTACATTAGCGTTTCATGCACATACACTTGAAAAATCAGGTGCAAATCATCCAAAGAGATGCCAGAAGAAAACTGATGGCAAGAAGCATGGCTCACATGAGCTCCATCAGTTCTGTTCATTGTTTCCTGTTCCTCATCCTGTTCCTCGGGGTTTGAAAGCATGTTTTTCCCATTGTCCTTCAAGAATTGCCCAAAGGAATGAGGGGAACAACGAAATAGCTTCTTTGTGCTTCTTTTCTGATAGGTCCAGTTAAATCAGAGGAGAAGCCTCTTCAGGGAGAATGGGGGCTGATGCTGGGATGTCTGGGAAGTGCCAGGGTTTAATTACCAGCAAGAAAGTAAACAAGGGAAGAAAATACAGTGATTTTAGCTTGAAGATCATTTTATCCACACAAAGGTGAAGAGTCGTAGGACTCTGGTGATGAGGCAGAAGACTGGAGAAAAGCAGAGCAAGAAAAGAAAACAGGCTGTCAAGATGTGTGTGTTGGACATTGGCCATATTTTTGGCTGTCTGATATTTAAACTCCTTCTCATGTTTGGACAGTTTCCTAGAGTTTGGGTGTTAGTGGGAAGAGACATGTATTAGCATGTTTTGAAAGTTAAACCCTCCTCCCGTTCTAGAAACAAAACTTCCACCCCAGCCTCTGCTTTCTGAGACTTTGACAACTGCAGGAATTCTCCTGACAGAGGTGTCTCTTTTCACCACTTCTCTAAAAGGGTGGCGGGGTAGGTGGAACTGAGTTGTGTGCTTTGGCAGAGTGGGACGGGAGGAAAAATCTCGTGATCCCAATTCTGTTGAATTTGGTTACCTGAGCACAGAGTCCCATGAAGATTTCAGTGTCATCAAATTTCATCTCTTTCTTTGAAGTGAAGTGAAGTCGCTCAGTCGTGTCCTACTCTTTGCGACCCTGTGGACTGTAGCCTACCAGGCTTCTCTGTCCATGGGATTTTCCAGGCAAGAATACTGGAATGGGTTACCATTTCCTTCTCCAGGGGATCTTCCTGACCCAGGGATCAAACCCAGGTCTCCTGCATCAGAGGCAGACGCTTTAACCTCTGAGCCACCAGGGAAGCCCATCTTTCTTTATACTGGTGCTCAAAATTAGCTTCTTAGATTTGTGAGGTTAACAAAGACCATGGTTTACCTTCCATTCTACTCACCTGGCTGCTAGCTGTTGGTGGCTCTGACCTTGAAAAGAAAGCTCCTTTCTTATTGACAAAAATACAAAAGTCAATGTACATGTTAACTCCTGCAGGTGGACCAAAGGCCATTGGTTTTCTAAATGAAAATCCAGATTACAACCAGATGGAACAGTCTGCAATGATAGGTCCAGTTAAATCAGAGGAGAAGCCTCTTCAGGGAGAATGGGGGCTGATGCTGGGATGTCTGGGAAGTGCCAGGGTTTAATTACCAGCAAGAAAGTAAACAAGGGAAGAAAATACAGTGATTTTAGCTTGAAGATCATTTTATCCACACAAAGGTGAAGAGTCGTAGGACTCTGGTGATGAGGCAGAAGACTGGAGAAAAGCAGAGCAAGAAAAGAAAACAGGCTGTCAAGATGTGTGTGTTGGACATTGGCCATATTTTTGGCTGTCTGATATTTAAACTCCTTCTCATGTTTGGACAGTTTCCTAGAGTTTGGGTGTTAGTGGGAAGAGACATGTATTAGCATGTTTTGAAAGTTAAACCCTCCTCCCGTTCTAGAAACAAAACTTCCACCCCAGCCTCTGCTTTCTGAGACTTTGACAACTGCAGGAATTCTCCTGACAGAGGTGTCTCTTTTCACCACTTCTCTAAAAGGGTGGCGGGGTAGGTGGAACTGAGTTGTGTGCTTTGGCAGAGTGGGACGGGAGGAAAAATCTCGTGATCCCAATTCTGTTGAATTTGGTTACCTGAGCACAGAGTCCCATGAAGATTTCAGTGTCATCAAATTTCATCTCTTTCTTTGAAGTGAAGTGAAGTCGCTCAGTCGTGTCCTACTCTTTGCGACCCTGTGGACTGTAGCCTACCAGGCTTCTCTGTCCATGGGATTTTCCAGGCAAGAATACTGGAATGGGTTACCATTTCCTTCTCCAGGGGATCTTCCTGACCCAGGGATCAAACCCAGGTCTCCTGCATCAGAGGCAGACGCTTTAACCTCTGAGCCACCAGGGAAGCCCATCTTTCTTTATACTGGTGCTCAAAATTAGCTTCTTAGATTTGTGAGGTTAACAAAGACCATGGTTTACCTTCCATTCTACTCACCTGGCTGCTAGCTGTTGGTGGCTCTGACCTTGAAAAGAAAGCTCCTTTCTTATTGACAAAAATACAAAAGTCAATGTACATGTTAACTCCTGCAGGTGGACCAAAGGCCATTGGTTTTCTAAATGAAAATCCAGATTACAACCAGATGGAACAGTCTGCACCTTTCACCTAATAAGCTAATGCCACTTACCTATTTAGCCTTTGAAATCTCATCCAACTTAAAATATTTACATTTACTATTTCTATTATTATAGATCACAAATGTTTAAGCAGTAGGTCTTTGAAAGTAATACAGACAACAATTGACAAATGGTAAACACAATACCATGATGTGAAAGTGTTACTTATTAAATTTCAAAAGTGAGTAGATGTCACTTTATTTTTGCTTTAAAGGGAGACGGTGTAGATGTTTTGCTGGGGTGGGAGTGAGGAAGGTCCAGAGGACCCTGGATTCTCAATCCCTAAGTCAAAGGTAGTCACTCTGAATATTCAATTTTGAGCTTAGAGGTGTGTGTTCTCATATTTTCTAATGTTTATAACTTTCAACAGATTTTAAAAGTAGTTCATAAGAAGTTAAGAAATTTAGATATATGCATGGTCAAATGAGTCAGCTCAAATCTACATTTCTTAACTTATTATGAAACAGAAGCCTTGAGTCAAAACAAAGTGAAAAGTTATATTTAGATCTATCTCTTAGATGTCTGTCTCTCCTATCTCTAGGTTTTTGGCATCAACTGTTTTCATGTGTGGGCTATTCTAGGTTCCAGGCATCACTGTTGACAGAGATGGGAGTCAGAGGCAGAGTCCAGAAGAAAGGTTGTTGCTGATATTTTAATGAAATCATTTTATCAGACCCTGAATGTGGTTTCCTGTCATTGCTCCAGCTCTCTTGTTCCGGGAAGGAGGAGGAACACCCAGCAGGAGGGTATGACTACAGCCCTTTTAACTGTAACTCCCTGACACTTTGGAGTGTCAGATGGGGCTCCAGGTCCCCTTGTGCCTCATAAGCAGGTGTTCCTAGGTGATGACTATCTCTTCAAGATCCCCAGGAAAATTCCGGCTGCCAGGCGCACCGCTTGAGCTCCACTCTTGAGCTCCACAGAAAACCACTTTCCTGTTCCTTTCTGACATGGCTCTGTGCCTGCACCCACACCTGCCTGAGGGCTCCCCCCGCCCTACCTCACACCCCTCTCCTTTCTGCTTCTGCTAGGCAGGCTCACAGGCACCAGGTCTGGCAGTCCAGGCTCTTTACTGGGGCAAAAACATCTGCTGCTGCTAAGTCACTTCAGTTGTATCTGACTCTGTGTGACCCCAGAGACGGCAGCCCACCAGGCTCCCCCATCCCTGGGATTCTCCAGGCAAGAACACTGGAGTGGGTTGCCATTTCCCTCTCCAATGCATGAAAATGAAAAGTGAAAGTGAAGTCGCTCGGTCGAGTCCGACTCTTAGCCGTGGACTGCAGCCTACCAGGCTCCTCCGTCCATGGGATTTTCCAAGCAAGCATACTGGAGTAGGGTGCCATTGTCTTCTCCAAAAAACTCCTGCAGATCAACCCAAAGTCAATACAGTGTGTTTAACCCCTCACCTTTCAGCACTGACTCACAACCTCTGCAAAGCACGTTCTCCTGTATTGTAAACAAACACGGGCTCTCTCTTAACCCTCTCCCATCCAGGGATTTCTTTCAACCCTCTTTCTTCTCCCTGAATTTCAGGATGGTCCCCCTTGTGACCAAAGGGAAAACTCAGTTCTTCTCTCCTGGACCAAAACCGGAAGGCAGTAAGTGGTCCTAGGTGCCTGCAATCAGAAGGTTTGGATTAACCCCAGGCCCTTCCATCTCAGACTGACTTCTCAATATAGATGAGGCTTATGGTTAGAAAAGCAGGAGCTCTGGCAATTTTGCAGCATTTTGTATGTACCAATATATAGAGTCATGTCTCAGATGTTGTTCAAACTTTAGATTCCTTTACTCCTTGTCACCGTCACCAGGCATTTAGGGACCTGGGTCATTCCTTTGTCCACAGGGCCTGTGAGAGTGATAAACCATGTTCAGAGAGTCTCCTAAGGTGACTCCATGAGCAAAGCCAGAAGTCCAAAGATAAGAATGCCCCACCTGTTTCCAGGCCTCACCTGCTCCAGGAGACAGAGGACCACACAGTAGAGAAGCCCAGAGCCCTCATCAGCTCAGACAGGATGGGACCCGGGGTCTCCCTGCCAGGGTTGCTATCCTTGGAGTGTGTTTCCCTGGCCCTGGGAGGATTTGCTTGGGGAGATACTGCCCTTGCTAGTTTATACAGCTCATGTTTCCTCTTTCCCTCTCAGGCTTTGCGCCTCAAGAGGTGGGTCGGGACAGCTTTGGTGGGACTGAGTATACCCAGGCAAGGTCAGAGGAATAATTCATCGCCCAAACCCCCAAGCAGATGAGTGCCAGCCTCAGAGGGGTGAGAAGAAGGCAGTAAGTTGGGCTCAGGGGTGGAAATTTGGCTTCAGAATGGTAAAACTGAACATTTTCCTAAGGAGTTGGCTACTAAGTGGGTAATGACACAGAAACAAGAGAAACCCATTTATTGGAGATGATATATCAAACGAGGACTTGGTTACAAGGAAATGGTGATAGCCTCGAGCAGAGAGGAAATAAGAGCCCAGGGGGGTGGTTGGCCAACGTTACTTGATGCTCTGTCATTAGCTTTGATCTCCTTGAATTCCATTTGTCTAGGAATAATAGTATTATATCAAACTGTGGGTCAAAGTCGAGTCTGGTAGTGGCACTTAAGAGAGTAAAATGACTGAAGAACCACTTGGGTAACCTAGGGAGATTTTTACATTGGATGTTACATCTTTGATTCCTTGACTTGGTCATCTGTGGTGTTGATTCTTCTCAGCTCTGGTTCATTAGCAAATCAGCTACTTAGTTTTCAGGACGTCAAATCAGAGCTCAGCAACTTCATGAACATTTTATATAGGCACTGAGAACTCTGGAGAAAAGTTGTTAATCAGCTGGAAATATATATCAGCTCAGCAGCAAGAGCATTATCAACTTGTAAAAAATACTATGGAAAGTGCAAAAATATCATAGAAATACCATCAAGTACTTTGCTGAAAACAAGACATGCAAGGTTCCAGTTTTTCTCTAAAGTCCTCAACCTAGTGAGCTCACCAAAAGAAAATGGGGTTAGCTTGAAATGACTTGTCCTATGTGAGCCTGTCTTCTCTTCTAAGATTGCTAAATGATTTGCCTGATGACTGTCACTCCCCAAGGATGAAGCAGGAAAATGACAGCTGACTGAGAATCCTGCCAGTTACAACACTCGTGAATGATTGCTCATTCTCATGCCCAAGGACCTATGTCTTCCTCCTAGAGTGGACTTCAAGGTGCCTACTACTTTCCTTTTCCTACTCTCTCAAAGTGCAGTTTCTAAACCAAAATAAAAAAATGTTTCTGAATTAAGTAGTGGATCTCCTTGGGTATCAGTTTGCTTTGATAGGAACTAGATCCCATAAAGCAAGATATATATATTAAAGGGTTTTGGGATGATGGAGCCTAAGACAAATCACCAAAAAACAAGTTTTCCTGAATTCCTACCCATGAGCTCAGCATTCTTGAGGATATGCACATATTTGACAGAAAACTGCCTTCATCAAAAGCTTGACTTGGGTTGGGTACTATGTTTTCCTTGTTTCTCATTATTTCCTATTTTTGTTGCCCTATTTTGACCTTCAGCTTCACTTTTCCCTCCATCCATCTGTTTCTCTTCCTGATCTCCTTTCCTTCTAATCCAATAGGATGTTCTCTATAAATGCCTCTCTATAAATGCTCTCCATAAACGCCTCCCCAAATCATAATTCTCACAAGCGGTAAGTTTGCAAATCATTTCATAATGGCATTTGCACATGCCCTACTGATGCTGTGGGTCTCAGGTTACATGCCTGAACATTTCTGTGATAAACTGAATTGTCCTTTTATTAGGTCTGCTTTACCAGCTAATCTTGTAGCGTGCAAATGGAAGACAGAGTCACAAAAATACAATGATCCAAAACCTATGGTATGTAGCAAGAGCAGTGCTAAAAGAGATGTTTATAGCTATAAAAGCTTACCTCAGGAACAAAAAAAAACCCTCAAACAACCTAACTTTACACCCAAAAGAACGAGGGAAAGAAGAACAAAACCCGAAGTTAGTAGAAGGAAAGAAATCATAAAGATTAGAGCAGAAATAAATGAAATACAGACTTAAAAGGAAAACAGCAGAAGAGATCAGATCAATGAAAGTAAAAGTTTTTCTTTGAAAAGATAAAAAAAATTAATAAACATTTACCCAGAAAAAGAAAGGAGAGGGCCCAAATCAATAAAATCAGAAATGGAAAAGAAGTTACAGCAACATCACAGAAATACAAAGGACCTTAAGAGATTACTATGAACAACTATGGGCAACCTAGAAGAATGAACAAATTCTTGGAAAGAGACAATCTCCCAAGACTGAACCAGGAAGAAAGAGAAAATAAGAATAGACCATTACCAGTTAAAAAAAAAAATTGAATCAGTAATTATAACACTCCCAAGAAGAAAAGGCCAGGATCAGATGGCTTCACAGGCGAATTCTACCAACTGTTTAGAGAAGAGTTAATATCTTTCCTTCTCAAACTACTCCAAAATATTGCAGAGGAAGGAACACTTCTGAATGCCTTCTGGGAGGCTCACACTAGACAAAGTTATCACAGAAAAAGAAAATTACAGGCCTGATACCAAAACCAGACAAATCTATCACAAAAAAGAAACTTATAGGTAAAATATCACTTATGAACACAGATGCAAAAACACACCAACTAACAATCCAACAATACATTAGGAAGATAATGCACCATGATCAAGTGGCACTTACTCAGGGACTAAGGACTTGCAGTATCCTCAAGTCAAATCAATTAATGTGATACACCACATTAACAAATTGAAGAATATAAGCCACAACCTCCACATTGTGTTTTAATAAATAGAGCAGATTCATGGAATAGACCTTAAAATCACATTTACAGACACTTCTAGGTCCTAACATGTAGGCGAGAAGCTGCTGCTGCTGCCGGAAGGGATGAGACCCATGTGCACTTGGGGACTGAGTCTACCACCCCACCGCCTGTAGGCTGGACGGTGGAGCCCAGGACAGCAGGAGGTGCGGGACACGCAGGCACCCACACCTGGCTGGCCCTGCAACTGCGCGCTACAGAACGGCGGGAAATTGTGCTACTTTGAGACAAGCTAGAGGAAGGTTTCCTATGGTACTGAGACTCCTGTCGTTACCCATCAGTCAAAGACTAGCTACAGAAGAACACCACTGACAAATAAGGGCAAGGGACAGCAGAGAGCAAGATATGCAGGCCATCTCGTTTCTCCCAGTGTCGGGAGTGTCCACATCATGCACCTCCTGCTGGCCTAGTCCAAAAGCTTCCTGTTGGCATTTGCACCAAACAAGCTCCCTGCACTTCGGGCATCATCTGCTGGCCTATGAGGTCCAGCCAACTTTCGAGTGTGTTGGACACCTTGATCTTGTGGTCCCTCTTATAGATCTCAACACTGCCAGCTATTTTCCTCGGGCAGGTAGGCCTCCTGATCAATCTGGACATTGATACCACGAGAAAACTACTAGAGCTCATCAATGAAGTTGCAAGATACAAAATATATGCAGAGATCTGTTGCATCTCTATGTACTAACAATGAACTATCATAAAGAGAAATTAAAGGAACAAACCTGTTTCAGTTCAGTTCAGTTCAGTTCAGTCCCTCAGTCGTGTCCGACTCTTTGTGACCCCATGAATCACAGCACGCCAGGCCTCCCTGTTCATAACCATCCCTTGGAGTTCACTCAGACTCACGTCCATTGAGTTCGTGATGCCATCCAGCCATCTCATCCTCAGTCGTCCCCTTCTTCTGCCGCCAACCCCTCCCAGCATCAGTCTTTTCCAATGAATCAACTCTTCGCATGAGGTGGCCAGAGTACTGGAGTTTCAGCTTTAGCATCAGTCCTTCCAAAGAAATCTCACGGTTAATCTCCTTCAGAATGGACTGGTTGGATCTCCTTGCAGTCCAAGGGACTCTCAAGAGTCTTATCCTTTTCCTATTTGGAACCAGTCTGTTGTTCCATGTCCAGTTCTAACTGTTGCTTCCTGGCCTGCATACAGATTTCTCAAGAGGCAGGTTAGGTGGTCTGGTATTCCCATCTCTTTCAGAATTACCATCACATTAAAAAAAAAAAAACCCTAGGAATAAACTTATCTAAAAGAGTAAAAGACTTACATTCAGAAAACTATGATACTAATGAAAGAAAGATGATACAAATATATGGAAAGATATTCCATGTTCTTGGATTGGGAGCATCAGTAGTGTTAAAATGATCCAATTACCTAAGGCAATCTACAGATTCAGTGCAATCTCTATCAAAATATCAGTGACATTTTCTTCACAGAGCTAGAACAAATAATTTTAAAATTTGCATGGAAATGTGAATTCTGACAGAGATATGACTTATTTATGTTGGCACTTCAACAAAAGTCTATTATGTGAATCAAAGATCATGTCAACCTCTGCATCTCACCAAATATTTTCTGTGGCTATTAATTTTACCCATGAGGATATTAAAGTTCAGGGACACACACACACAGAGAAAAAAAGGGGCAAAAAGCTAGTGACTGAATGAAGGCTAGAACTCTGGTTCCAGGTCTCAATATTCCTTTCCAATATATTGTCGCTGCTCCTTCTTTGGTAAAATGATCTATTTCTGTCAGAATTCCCTTTGTTCTGCCCTGCTCTCTGTCACTCCAATATTCTGGCTCTAAATCCTCAACCCCTCTCTTCTTCTTTTCTACCTATTTATAACGAAATTCTTTTCCGTTGTTTAATCTACCGTTATAAAGTTCAGCAAAAGTCTAGTGACCTTTACTTGTGGTAAATTAAAGTTCAGACTTACGAACAACGACAAGTCAGTGAGTCAGCACAGTCTGAGACGCTCGGGCACCTGACGTCGTGCGGTCCGAAGGGACAGAAAGTGGTAGAGGGTCTCAAACGTGTTTGAGTACAGGTGACTCAGTCACTACGATAGGTTGGATCTCATCTTCTGTTTCCCCTTTCTCCTCCTGCCCTCCAGCTGTACCAGCATCAGGGTCCTTTCTAATGAGTTGGCTCTTTGCATCAGGTGGCCAAAGTACTGGAGCTTCAGCTTCAGCATCCGTCCTTCCCATGAATATTCAGTACTGATTTCCTTTAGGATTGACTGCTTTGATCTCTTGTAGTCCAAGCAGTCTTCCCCAGCACCACAGTTTGAAAACACCAACTCTTCGGCACTAAGCCTTCAAATCTGGATGTGGGGCATTTAATGGCTTCACCCCTATATTCTGAAGCAGGGTCAACAGACTGTGACCCAGAAATAAGCTGGCCTATAGCCTGTTTTAGTAAATAAGCTTGTACTGCAATGCAGCGGTGCTCACTCCTTTACATACTGTTTAGAGTTGCATATGGTCAAGAGCAGAGTAGCTGTGACAGACGGGACATACTGCCCGCAAATCTTAAAGCATGTACTAGTGATCCTTTTACAGAAAAAAGTTGCCAATGCTACAACCAAAATGTGGGGGCAAACACATGAAGCTAGAATAGAAATGTCCCCAAATTAATGCCACCCTTGAGCAGGACTCTCAAGGAAAACTCAGCCTGTTTCCAAAGTTCCTCTATCAAAAAAGAACATCCTGTTCACTAACTGTGGTTTCCTTTATGGCAGCATTAGAAATTGGGCTTAGCACAGACTCTCAGGTCAGCACCGAAGGTGTTACAAAAGCATGTGCTCCGAACCTTGATCCTTTTGTATTTTGCCGCCTTATTGTTGCTTCAGTTTTTAGTTCGTTACTTAGTACATCTTTTCTCAAAAAGAGGAATCCTTAGTAAAATTTCCCTACACATTGTAGTGGTAAAGAGTCAGCCCAGTTTAGCCTTGATGACTGGTGATGTATTAACCAGGAAAATGGCAGAAGAAGCCAAGGAAAAGGAAAAACAGACTCATTGAGGGAAAGGGCATAAATTACCCTTAGAGACCAGTGACTTGTTTCTGCCAATACAAATGTTAACATATTTGCTGGAGGATTATTTAAAATAGTGCCTCCAAGGTCATTAAGCCACATGCATGGGAAACAGAGGTGACAAAAATACAGTAAATACGGACACATGCCTCTGGGCTACCATATGTGTGAGGTTAGGAAAAGTGGTATAGATACCAACCCACATTTTGGGATTAAAAAAAATGTATATTCCTCATACATAGCTTATGGGAAGAGTTTGAAGAAGGAGATCACCACACATTATGGCATGCTGTGTGTTGATCCAAAATGAAAAATCATTGAAGTTATTGAGATCAAGAGGTTTGCACACATAAGGAGCAGACAAGAATATTTATTGAGTTTGGGAATTTTCAGTCCTATCTCTAGGATCAAACTTCATAGAAAGTTTTCAGCATCTCAGAAGTATAAAAGACCTTGAGGTTCAAAAAAGCTCCCACACAATCATGCAAGGATGTCTATTTCTCAGACTTGCTCACCTACTTTACATAAATGACAAATATGCATACGTAGATATGGAGACACCCCCCTTGGATCCAGTATTCCACTAGCCTCTTCCACAGAGAGCTTTCTCTAATGACTTTCACTTAGAATTCAGAGCTCTTTCAGGTCTACTCTCCTCCCTTCTCCTTCCACTCACAGGCACCCCCACCATCAGTTATCCTGGGTTTTTCCCACATTAATGCTATCCAATACTTTGGCCACCTGATGCAAAGAACCGACTCATCTGAAAAGACCCTGATGCTGGGAAAGTTTGAAGGTGGGAGGATAAAGGGACAACAGAGGATGAGATGGTTGGATGGCATCACCAACTCAATGGACATGAGTTTAAGTAAGCTCCAGGAGTTGGTGATGGACAAGGAGGCCTGGTATGCTGTAGTCCATGGGGTCACAAAGAGTCAGACACAGCTGAGCGACTTTACTGAGCTGAACTGGGGGAAGAACTAGCGCTACCTGTAACTATAGGCCAAAGATGCTGATAAATACCCTACAGTGTGCATGTCAGCATCCCGTAACAATGATCAGGCTCGTATCATCAACAGTGCCAGAGTTGAGAAACTCTGCCTTCTGCTAAGTCATCTTCATATCAGAAAAATTTCAGCTATGAAGGACACAGAAACTACTTTAGGAGTGACAACTTGCTAAAGAAGAACTGGCATACTAGTATGCATTCAGATGTATTATTTGGTTAGAATGGCTGTATGTAGGTAGAAGTTAGATTCACTTATTCTGGAAACATCTGCCATATCCCAGCAATTTTGATAATTCCTCCTCCTGGAACCCATTTCTTGCATTTTCTGGAATTTCTAGAATTCCATTGTCACACTACTTCTTTAACTTATATGCAGAGTTCAGTTCAGTTAAGTTGCTCAGTTGTGTCCGACTCTTTGCAACCCCATGAATCACAGCACGCCAAGCCTCCCTGTCCATCACCAACTTCCAGAGTTCACTCAGACTCATGCCTATTGAGTCCCTCATATCAAATGCTGGGCTAGATGAAGCACAAGCTGGAATCAAGGTTGCCAGGAGAAATATTAATAACCTCAGATATGCAGATGACACCACCCTTACAGGAGAAAGCGAAGAGGAACTAAAGATACTCTTGATGAAGGTGAAAGAGGAGAGTAAAAAAGCTGGCTTAAAATTCAACATTCAAAAAACAAAGATATGACATCCAGTCCCATCAACCCATGACAAATAGAGGATGAGATGGCTGGATGGCATCACCTTCTCAATGGACGTGAGTTTGAGTGAACTCTGGGAGTTGGTGATGGACAGGGAGGCCTGGAGTGCTGCAACTCATGGAGTCACAAAGAATCGGACACGACTGAGTGACTGAACTGAACTGAACTGTTAGAAAAGACTCTTGAGAGTCCCTTGGACAGTAAGGAGATCAAACGAGTCAGTCTTAAAGGAAATCAATCCTGACTATTCATTGGAAAGACTGATGCTGAAGCTGAAGCTCCAATACTTTGGCCATCTGATGCGAAGAGCCAACTCAGTAGAAAAGACCCTGATGTTAGGAAAGATTGAAGGCAGGAGGAGAAGGGGACAACAGAGGATGAAATGGTTGGATGGCATCACCGATTCAATGGACATGAGTTTGAGCAAACTCTGGGAGCTGGTGAAGAACAGGGAAGCCTGGTGTGCTATAGTCCATGAGGTCACAAACAGTGAGACACAACTGATTGACTGGAAACCACCACCAAGAATTCCATATACACCTTTGAGTCATGTCTTATTTTGATAGAGTTCAGGTTGTTCTCCTTGATTATGTGTATGGCATCAGAGTGGAAGCCACGGACTCTGAAGTGAAAGGGCTGTGTTTGAACCCTGTATTGACTACTTCATAGTATTGAAAATTTGAGAAAAACATCTTATCTAAACTTCAACCATCCCATCTAGAAAATGGTAAAAATTACAGCACAACACTTAAAAATGTGTTTTTAGGGACAGAATGATTTGCTCTGTGGAAAATCCCAACTGTAGTGTCTGATACACAGTAAGCACTCAACAAGTCCCTTGTCTTTTCACTAGCCAAGAATTCTGTATTTTTGTGATATCTAGATATGGGTGAACTGAGTAGGGAAGTGTTACACAGTTGTTAAGAGCACAATGCTGACACCAGATTTCCTGGGATGGAATCCTGACCGTACCATGTTCTTGCTTTGTGATTCTGGCAAAGTCCTTCATACTTTTATGTATGTATTTTCCCATTGATTAGTAAGGAATAATAATGGGTATCTTAAAGTGTTGTCATGAGGGTTACTAAATAACGTAGGTTAAGTATTTAAAATGTGCCTATTAAATAGCAATTCCAGGTAAATATAAATTGTGCTCATTCTTTCTCCTAGCTGGCTTCCCTGGTAGCTCAGACACTAAAGTGCCTGCAATGTGGGAGACCCAGGTTCAATCCCTGGGTTGGGAAGATCCCCTGGAGAAAGAAATGGCAACCCACACCAGTACACTTGCCTGGAAAATTCCATGGATGAAGGAGCCTGGTAGGCTATGTAAAGAATCAGACACGACTGAGCGACTTCACTTTGTACTTTTTTGCACTTTTCTCCTAGCTGTCTTGATCTATTTTTATTTCAAATCAGAATAATTTTATTCTTCTCATTGGAACAAGTGTTCCTGTTAATAATGAAATATTGACATGGATATATAAAACCAGAGCTATTACAAGACAAATTATGTATTGTGAAGTCAGCAATATTAGTTAAACTTCAAGGGTGTAGATTTTAGGATAGTCCTCAGGATAAATGTTCACACTCGAGACAACCAAGGACTTAAATTTTTTGTCTGGGAATCAGGCCACCTGTAGCCCTGTTCTGTGACCTTACTGTAACTTACTTTCTATTTTGAGGAACCATAACACCACGTGGGCTCATTTCTTTCATTCCCATAACCTTCGGGCAAAGTAGACATTGGCAGATGTTTAAATTGGTTGCTGACTTATCTTCAGTGTGGCATGGAATTCTAAATTTGGATTTGTGATTTTCCTGGGAAATCACATTTCTGGCACTGGTGCCATGGATGTCAGTGACAAACCTGGACATATAAATAGCTGTGGATGGAAACCCTGCAACCTAGTCCCTAGTCCAGAACCGGTGAGCAACCATGAAGACCTTCATCTTTCTGGCTCTCCTGGGAGCTGCTGGTAAGTTTTGATAGCAGGTTCTATGATGTCTTTAAGGTTGTGCTTTCTACTCTGGAAGACAGCAATGAATGTTGAATATAATCTCTGTACTCAAGAGGCTTAAGATGTTGAAATAACAGTGTAATAGTACTTATGTCTGTAAATAACAATCTCATTTGTTAGAGATTACAGTTAGCAGGGGTGATCAATGCAGAAAACATTAAGAGAAAGAATTTGCCTTGAACATCAAGATACTATCTATGAAGCAACAGTGAAAAAAAATGATAGTCAATGTTAAGGAAATGTTTTGTCCTTTCTAAGGATCTGCACTTAATAATTGGGACTTCTATACCAAAGAGCACCTTAAGTAGGATCTCAACAGGCAAAGACACTCTATTTCTCACAAATAAAAGCTTTGGTCTGGATTTTACCACATCTTTGCTATGGTATCCTTCTGATATGACATGTCATGCAATCATGAAAAGAAATGGAAAATTGCTATTTCTATTTTTATACTACTAATTTTTACACAGTTCATACTTACAGTATTGAAAATTTGAGAAAAACATCTTATCTAAACTTCAACCATCCCATCTAGAAAATGGTAAAAATTACAGCACAACACTTAAAAATGTGTTTTTAGGGACAGAATGATTTGCTCTGTGGAAAATCCCAACTGTAGTGTCTGATACACAGTAAGCACTCAACAAGTCCCTTGTCTTTTCACTAGCCAAGAATTCTGTATTTTTGTGATATCTAGATATGGGTGAACTGAGTAGGGAAGTGTTACACAGTTGTTAAGAGCACAATGCTGACACCAGATTTCCTGGGATGGAATCCTGACCTTACCATGTTCTTGCTTTGTGATTCTGGCAAAGTCCTTCATACTTTTATGTATGTATTTTCCCATTGATTAGTAAGGAATAATAATGGGTATCTTAAAGTGTTGTCATGAGGGTTACTAAATAACGTAGGTTAAGTATTTAAAATGTGCCTATTAAATAGCAATTCCAGGTAAATATAAATTGTGCTCATTCTTTCTCCTAGCTGGCTTCCCTGGTAGCTCAGACACTAAAGTGCCTGCAATGTGGGAGACCCAGGTTCAATCCCTGGGTTGGGAAGATCCCCTGGAGAAAGAAATGGCAACCCACACCAGTACACTTGCCTGGAAAATTCCATGGATGAAGGAGCCTGGTAGGCTATGTAAAGAATCAGACACGACTGAGCGACTTCACTTTGTACTTTTTTGCACTTTTCTCCTAGCTGTCTTGATCTATTTTTATTTCAAATCAGAATAATTTTATTCTTCTCATTGGAACAAGTGTTCCTGTTAATAATGAAATATTGACATGGATATATAAAACCAGAGCTATTACAAGACAAATTATGTATTGTGAAGTCAGCAATATTAGTTAAACTTCAAGGGTGTAGATTTTAGGATAGTCCTCAGGATAAATGTTCACACTCGAGACAACCAAGGACTTAAATTTTTTGTCTGGGAATCAGGCCACCTGTAGCCCTGTTCTGTGACCTTACTGTAACTTACTTTCTATTTTGAGGAACCATAACACCACGTGGGCTCATTTCTTTCATTCCCATAACCTTCGGGCAAAGTAGACATTGGCAGATGTTTAAATTGGTTGCTGACTTATCTTCAGTGTGGCATGGAATTCTAAATTTGGATTTGTGATTTTCCTGGGAAATCACATTTCTGGCACTGGTGCCATGGATGTCAGTGACAAACCTGGACATATAAATAGCTGTGGATGGAAACCCTGCAACCTAGTCCCTAGTCCAGAACCGGTGAGCAACCATGAAGACCTTCATCTTTCTGGCTCTCCTGGGAGCTGCTGGTAAGTTTTGATAGCAGGTTCTATGATGTCTTTAAGGTTGTGCTTTCTACTCTGGAAGACAGCAATGAATGTTGAATATAATCTCTGTACTCAAGAGGCTTAAGATGTTGAAATAACAGTGTAATAGTACTTATGTCTGTAAATAACAATCTCATTTGTTAGAGATTACAGTTAGCAGGGGTGATCAATGCAGAAAACATTAAGAGAAAGAATTTGCCTTGAACATCAAGATACTATCTATGAAGCAACAGTGAAAAAAAAATGATAGTCAATGTTAAGGAAATGTTTTGTCCTTTCTAAGGATCTGCACTTAATAATTGGGACTTCTATACCAAAGAGCACCTTAAGTAGGATCTCAACAGGCAAAGACACTCTATTTCTCACAAATAAAAGCTTTGGTCTGGATTTTACCACATCTTTGCTATGGTATCCTTCTGATATGACATGTCATGCAATCATGAAAAGAAATGGAAAATTGCTATTTCTATTTTTATACTACTAATTTTTACACAGTTCATACTTACTATTTTCCCAAATTGCCTAGTTGTAAATTCATTTCACCTATCTATATAGAGTCAGACACGACTGAGCGACTTCACTTTCACTTTTCACTTTCACCCGTTGGAGAAGGAAATGGCAACCCACTCCAGTGTTCTTGCCTGGAGGATCCCAGGAACAGGGGAGCCTGGTGGGCTGCCATGTATGAGGTCGCACAGAGTCGGACACAACTGAAGCGACTTAGCAGTAGCAGCAGCAAATTCATTTCACCTATCTATATACCAGGAAATGTCTTTCCTAAAATTACTTTTAAATACATAAATAATAGGGTACATGTAACAATCTCTGGTATTGGAGTCCTTAGAAAACGTAACAACTCAGTGGTCACGGCTTTAAAATGCTGAATAAATTTAAATCGTTAGATAGACAATTGGGATGAGGGGAAACACTGGAGACACACACCTTTTAATGTTCTATGAAATCTTTTAATGAACATCTAGGCAAGAACCAAGAAGACACTTGGGGAACAAAAGAATAAAACTCTCCATTACCTTCAGGTCAGAACATTCTCGGATGGCATTTAAGTTTCCCTTCTGTCACTTCATGTGGTATTCATCCTATACTGAACTCTACAAATAAACATAGTGAAGGTGACCCCAAAGCTCTATTGAACACACACTTCAATGTCTGCCCATCAGGGTTTTGTGTAAAAAGTATTCATTATAAACTGAAGTAGTGGGCTTCAAGACACTTATCATGTAAGGAAATCTCTTATTGGTGTATGTACATTACAAATGTAAAAATCATTATATTGATCAAAGTTAAAGCATTAAAATCTAAAAGTTAGATACTTATAATAGTGTAAGAAGCATATGTGATAGAATAAGATTATGAAAACAATTATACAAACCACAGTTTCCTGATTGCGCATCACAAGAGAACATGACTTATCTTTTCCTGGTTCATCTGTAAAACCTTGCTGTTGAGTAGGAATTCTACAATGGATCAGTTCTTCAGATAGTTTCCAACTTTGCTCTGTCAGTTGCTTTCCCCGTGGATGATGATGACAAGATCGTGGGCGGCTACACCTGTGGGGCAAATACTGTCCCCTACCAAGTGTCCCTGAACTCTGGCTACCACTTCTGCGGGGGCTCCCTCATCAACAGCCAGTGGGTGGTGTCTGCGGCTCACTGCTACAAGTCGTAAGTAACCAATACTCACAGCCCTGTTCTCCGAGGTCAGGGCATACTAAGCCATGCACAGAATCAGGATGAACTACAGAGTCATGCTTGAGGGGGAGCGTTCAGATTCCAAGACCTCTTTATACGCACCCACCAGACACTGTATGCATGAGGCCTTCCAAATGAAGGCAGTAAAGACACAGGAGGAAAAATAGTGAGTGGTTGAGTATATCTAGAGTATTCTAACATAGCTCTTTCCCAGGTGTCTCAGTGGTTAAGAATCATCCTACCAATGCAGGGGACACAGGAGATGTGTGTGTGTGTGTGTGTGTGTGTGTGTGTGTGTGTGAGTGTGTGTGTGCGTGCACTGCAAGGGCCCTCTGTCTGTGCTTATGCTCAGGTCTGGGCTCCACGGGGAGGGGGAGGCCCTGACACTGGAGACTTAGAGAACTTGTCATCTTTTGATCAGTGGAATCCAAGTGCGTCTGGGAGAAGACAACATTAACGTTGTTGAGGGCAATGAGCAATTCATCAGCGCATCCAAGAGCATCGTCCACCCCAGCTACAACTCAAACACCTTAAACAATGACATCATGCTGATTAAACTGAAATCAGCGGCCAGTCTCAACAGCCGAGTAGCCTCTGTCTCTCTGCCAACATCCTGCGCCTCTGCTGGCACCCAGTGTCTCATCTCTGGCTGGGGAAACACCAAGAGCAGCGGCAGTAAGTCTCACGGGGAACGCGGTCACCAGATCTGAGAATCCTGGAGGTGAAAACCATGCTCAGGGTCAGGTAGCCCTATGTCACCCAAGGCAGCATTCCCAGAGGAGACTGGGGTTCTGTGGAATCTTGGGATATAGAACTGAATTGTGTAGGCTCCCTCTGCTTGACAACACAGAAAGAAAGGACTATGCTAACGTTGCCAGGCATGCAACTAAAATATGAATAGTGATTTGCAGAGAAGCAAAGAATGAGAAGGTACTTAGAACAGAGGCTGAGGTTGCAACTGCTCAAAAAGTATAGCCCTGCTTCAGAAATAAAGTCTCTAGGTTGAAGATATGTGGTCACTGATACTAGTATTAGGGAGGGAACAGTTTGCTGACTAAAACCATTTGGAAGACCCTTCAGATAATGGTTGTTCTTCCAAAACAGAAGCTACTAGCAATTGGAGGGAAGGAATGGGAATATTGGGAAGATGGGGAGAGGTATTGAGAAAGACATTTCCCAGAATGTATGGGTAATCCTCTTCTCTTTGCAATCTTGTCCCCAACAGCCAGCTACCCTGATGTCCTGCAGTGTCTGAAGGCCCCCATCCTATCTGACAGCTCTTGCAAAAGTGCCTACCCAGGCCAGATCACCAGCAACATGTTCTGTGCGGGCTACCTGGAGGGCGGAAAGGACTCCTGCCAGGTGAGCTGCTTCGTGCCCCTTGTCCTTCAGCTCGGCCTCACGTATCTCCACCACATTCCCCAGTTCCTGAAACTCAGAACATTGAAAAGTGGTCTCTGGGACTGATCATGAGGTCTCAGGATAGGCTGGGGAAAAATAACAAGTTTTGTTTTTGCCGTATTAATGGTTAAGGCTCAGGGGGAAAGATACACAGATTATGTGCAGACAGTATATCCTGGTGCCCTTCTGAGAAGAAATGTAGGAGCAGGGAACTTTGAAAGGAGCCTGGCTGGATGGGCAGCATCGAACTTCCCACCCCTCATCTCTTCTTGTCCTCACAGACCTGCAGTTGAGGAAAAAGGGGAGAGAGAAGGAGAGAGGAGGAGAATAGGGGTACAGTGTGGAGAATGAGAGCTGATTTCCCAGGGAAAGAGATGGGCTTCATGGAGGATCAGCACTTGGAACCGTGGTCCCCGGGGAAAGGAGGAACACCTTTGAGCCTTTCTCCCCTCTGGGCAGCGCTGTGAGTTCTAACTGGCTCTTCCTTCTCACCCAGGGTGACTCTGGCGGCCCTGTGGTCTGCAATGGAAAGCTCCAGGGCATTGTCTCCTGGGGCTACGGCTGTGCTCAGAGAAACAAGCCTGGGGTCTACACCAAGGTCTGCAACTACGTGAGCTGGATTCAGCAGACCATCGCTTCCAACTAAACAGCTTCATCTCTCCATGACCCTCCCCTGTCAGCCCGCCTCACCTTCCTCCCATCCTGAAAACACTACTTAAATAAAATCATTCATAAAACCAAATATGTTCAAGTGAATTTAGTTGATTTTTACATACTTTTTCTTCAATTTGGCTGTTGAGAAGATGGTGGACACAGAGTTGAACTATTATATGAAGATGGAATTTGAAAGGTGACTTAGTCATTCATTCAGTCTCATCAGAATTAATTGATATTCATCTACTATATGCCAAATTCTGTGTGGTGTTGAGGCTATTAGGATGAATAAGGGTATGGGTCTATGTTACATCACATTTTTACAGAGATAATGACACTAAGATGTAGAATGTTAAGACTGACTTTCCAGTTACTGTCCTAGTCATAGTAAAGTTGAGATGCAGTCCCTGCTGTTCTTAGTCCCATAACTTTGCTACTGCTGTGACCCTAGAGAGTGTTTTAAAAATCACAGATCCTAAAAAAAATCAAGATCTTGTATTTTCCAAGGGTTCACCTACTTATTTCTTTTATTCTCCAAGATATTCTTGTTTCTGTCTGGAATCTTATTGCTAGAGCAAGCATGATTTCTGCCAGAAGTCTGTACCACTATCCCAAAGTAGACCTCCCAAACCCTCAGCCCAAACCATGTACTATTTTGAACAGCAAGCAAAAAAGGTACAAATGCAGACACATTTGCCAAAAATAGATCTGTTACTCTGAGGACATAAAAGTCTTGGCCACAGGTGTGTTCTCTGTCCTTAAGCACTCCTTGAACTCTCCACTGTTGCCTGGGTCATCCAGAGAATATTTGGAGAATGTTGTTCCTATGCAAATGTGGTATGGATCAAGGGAAAAATATAATGGGGTTTGAGCATGAAATCATTGGACCAGGTGGAAGAAGTTTGAAAGGGGGAAATGTTTGCCATCCCAGTGATAAGGTGAAGATTGTGTATTATGTAAGTTGGTTTGAGCTGCTATAACAAAGAAAGACCAGGTGGCTTACACAATATTAATTTTTCATAGCTCAGGAGGCTGGGAAGCTTTGATATTAGACAAAATTCTGTATTATAAGAAATAACCTTTTACAAACTGAAGAGAGGGAATATGCACATTGAGAACAGAATTTATGCATTAATCTGTTAGAAGGATTTCATTGTGCAAGTGACACAGAGTCTGTTCAACTGTTGAGTTCTGTTCAATATTTCTTTGTGTCATTCAGTTCTGTTCAGTTCAGTTCAGTCACTCAGTTGTGTCCAACTCTTTGCGACCCCATGAATCACAGCACGCCAGGCCTCCCTGTCCATCACCATCTCACGGAGTTCACTCAGACTCACATTCATCGAGTCCGTGATGCCATCCAGCCATTTCATCCTCAGCCACCCCCTTCTCCTCCTGCCTCCAATCCTTCCCAGCATCAGAGTCTTTTCAAATGAGTCAACTCTTTGCATGAGGTAGCCAAAGTACTGGAGTTTCAGCTTTAGCATCAGTCCTTCCAAAGAAATCCCAGGGTTGATCTCCTTCAGAATGGACTGGTTGGCTCTCCTTGCAGTCCAAGGGACTCTCAAGAGTCTTCTCCAACACCACAGTTCAAAAGCATCAATTCTTCGGTGCTCAGCCTTCTTCACAGTCCAACTCTCACATCCATATATGACCACAGGAAAAACCATAGCCTTGACTAGATGGACCTTAGTTGGCAAAGTAATGTCTCTGCTTTTGAATACATTATCTAGGTTGGTCATAACTTTTCTTCCAAGGAGTAAGCATCTTTTAATTTCATGGCTGCAATCACCATCTGCAGTGATTTTGGAGCCCAAAAGAATAAAGTCTGACACTGTTTCCACTGTTTCCCCATCTATTTCCCATGAAGTGGTGGGACCGGATGTCATGATCTTAGTTTTCTGAATGCTGAGCTTTAAGGAAACTTTTTCACTCTCCTCTTTTACTTTCAACAAGAGGCTCTTTAGTTCCTCTTCACTTTCTGCCATAAGGGTGGTGTCATCTGCATATCTGAGGTGATTGATATTTCTCCCGGCAATCTTGATTCCAGCTTGTGTTTCTTCCAGTCCAACATTTCTCATGATGTACTCTGCATATAAGTTAAATAAGCAGGGTGACAATAGACAGCCTTGATGTACTCCTTTTCATATTTGGAACCAGTCTGTTGTTCCATGTCCAGTTCTAACTGTTGCTTCCTGACCTGCATACAGATTTCTCAAGAGGCAGGTCAGGTGGTCTGGTATTTCCATCTCTTTCAGAATTTTCCACAGTTTATTGTGATCCACACAGTTAAAGGCTTTGGCATAGTCAATAACGCACGAATAGATGTTTTTCTGGAACTCTCTTGCTTTTTCCATGATCCAGTGGATGTTGGCAATTTGATCTCTGGTTCCTCTGCCTTTTCTAAAACCAGCTTGAACATCATCCAATAAACCAAGAAAGCCAAAAGTAGTTCTTAACCATATGGGGTCCACTTCTGTACATTTCAACTCCCTTTAGAGACAAAGAACATGCAACAGGTAACAGCAAACTCTAACCCTACCTCTCCCTCACTCATCCAGTTCTGAGGATTATTGAGACCATGCTATGTAACCAGGGCAACCATGTAATTCAGTGATCAAACTGGGACATTTTTGAGAAGGAAAGATGGCACAGTTGACAGTTGCCCCAAGGCAGCATGCATAAACCAGAACTGTCCCTAGCAAAACAAGACCTGGGGTCAACTTATATGTACCAACAGGGCTCCAGGTCAATGTCACTGGCCCTTGTCCCTCTCAGCTTCCTCTCCACTGTATTCCTGATTTCAGTTTTTGATAAGCACCCAGAGATGTGTCTGCTTTGGACCTTCTTCATACAAAATTAAAGTAAAAAGTTACAAGATTTTTCCAGAGTTTGAAAATATCTGCCTATTGGCTAGAAACAGATGGCCTCCCATGTGAACTGGCCTGGAGTCTACCTAAGTCATATCCTTCTTGATGCTGTTAGCTTCTGGACAGAACCAAAATGCTCCTCCTCCTTTATCAAGACAAAGAGCCTAAGGATACATCTTTATACCAAAAACCTTGTTTTAGCCCCCAGACCATTTCCAAGTTTAAGCATATCCCTCAGATCTATAATACCTTGTTTTTCCTTCCTTTTCTCCCTCCCTTTTTCCTTTCTTCCTTCATCCCTTCATAAAGAAAAGCTCCTAAAATTATTTCACTCCAGGAATTATTTCTTCTCCAACAGAAAGACAGGGAAGTAAAGAAAATTTTTTCCTGGTCTTTCTCTTATCACAGAAAGTTATCTTATTTCCTTCGCTCTCAATGAGGACTGCACACACAGTCAATATGATACAATGTTAACATTCTAGGATGGACTTTTGGATAATGCCCCACACAAAATGGCTGTTTCAGGTGCAAATAACCTCAACTTATTGGACAGGAGGAAATGGAGTACAAAGAGAATGCAACTGTATTCAGAGTTAAGAAAATGAGGTTTAGCCTTGGCTCCAACTCTTAAGACCTCTATGGGATGATGCAAAGCTCAGTTTCTGTTATGTAACTTCTGAAAATATAGAGCTTACTTACTTCTCTCATTCTATATACTGACTGTCCACTGTCATCACCTATCTTGGTTTGACTTGTTTGCTGTAGTTTCCTTCACTGTAAAATGGGGATTAAAAAAAAACCTAGCTCACTACTTGAGTTTAGGGATATAATGAGCTTTAGACAGTAAATGGCACATAGTAAGCGCTCAAGATATGTTAGAACTGTTGTTATCATCACCATCGTGAAAGGCTTATTGCTGCCCTTTGCGGGGACCTGCCTCTCTGGAGAGTTTGGAGAACCAGGCTGGAGAAGTCCATATCTGTGGATGGTGAGTGTTCTTTAGTGTCTATAGATAGCAATCTTTGCTATGCACTTTGTGCAGAAATGAGACATGCCATCAGTTCAGTCACTCAGTCGTGTCCAACTCTTTGCAACCCCATGAACCGCAGCTTGCCAGGCCTCCCTGTCCATCACCAACTCCCAGAGTCCACCCAAACCCATGTCCATTGAGTCAGTGATGCCATCTAACCATCTCATCCTCTGTCGTCCCCTTCTCCTCCTGCCCTCAATCTTTCCCAGCATCAGAGTCTTTTCAAATGAGTCAGCTCTTTGCATCAGGTCACCAAAGTATTGGAGTTTCAGCTCCAATATCAGTCCTACCAATGAACATCCAGGACTGATCTCCTTTAGGATGGACTGGTTGGATCTCATTGTAGTCCAAGGGACTCTCAAGATTCTTCTCCAACACCACAGCTCAAAAACATCAATTCTTCAGCACTCAGCTTTCTTTACAGTCCAACTCTCACATCCTTACATGACCACTGGAAAAACTATAGCCTTGACTAGACGGAACTTTGTTGACAAAGTAATGTCTCTGCTTTTTAATATGTTGCCTAGGTTGGTCATAACTTTCTTTCCAAGGAGTAAGCATCTTTTAACTTCATGGCTGCAACCACCATCTGCAGTGAGTTTGGAGCCCCCCAAAATAAAGTCTGACACTGTTTCCACTGTTTCCCCGTGTATTTTCCATGAAGTGATGGGACCAGATGCCATGATCTTAGTTTTCTGAATGTTGAGCTTTAAGCCAACTTTTATCCCTTAGTAAAAGACAAAAAATGGAGAAAGGGCTGGGTCCAGGCTTTATAACTCTCTGAAAGCATGAAGGGTCCCATGCTCTCCAACAACATGTGCCACCTAGCCCGCTGAGACCTGATGAACAACAGCATGATCTTCTGGGACTTTCCTAAGGGTTAAAACACGCCTGGCAGGTGGATTTGTCCTCATCCCTGCTTGGAGCCCTGCATCAGTAAGGAGATGGGCATCCTTCTGATATTCTTTTCCTCTCACTTGAGGGTGACTTGAGTGCCCTGTAACCTGCAAGATACTTCAGGGCATTGTTTCCTGGGGTACAGGCTATATTTGCCAACACAAACCTGATGACTATGTAAAGAGAATCAATTCTTGAGCATGGACCCCACTCTCATCTTGTTTTACCTCTGGAGACCTTGGATCTCTCACATGAAGTGAAAGAAAGAGAAAATGTTAATTGTTCAGTCGTGTCTAGCTTTTTGCAACCTCATGAACTGTATCCCACAAGGCTCCACTATCCATGGAATTTTCCAGGCAGGAATACTGGAGTGGGTTGCCATTTCCTTCTCCAGGGGATCTTCCTGGCCCAGGGATCAAACCCATGTCTTTAGCATCTCATGCATTGGTAGGTGGGTTCTTTACCACTGAACCACCTGGGAAGCCCCAAGAATACTGAAATGGGCAGCCATTCCCTTCTTCAGGAATCTTCCTGACCCAGGGATCAACCCCCAGTCTCCCACACTGCAGGCATATTTTCTCCACTGTCTGAGCCACCAAGGAAGCCTGATCTCTCACATACAGGTGTCAATAAAATACCTTTGCTCCCATGGTGCCATTCCTCCAAATTGGACAGTTTCAGGGGAAAGGTGTATAGAAGAGCTTCACAAAATAAGATCCCCAAACCACCTACACTAGAAGAATTCCAAGGAGCTTTTTAAAACTATAGATTTCTGGTCCCTCCCAAGAATCAAAACTTCTCTTTGTTTGTAACCACTACCTGCATATGATGCTTACGAACTCCAGTGTTGGGGAGGCTTGGCCTGGAGACCCTTTTCTTCCTCTGGGAACCCTTCTTCAGCTCAGCTTGCTGTCACTCTGCAATCAACAAAGCCTAATCAGGGCAACACAATCACAAACTCAGATTTTCTTTCAGGCTGTACCACTGGTAACTGCAGAGATAATGCTGTTTCAAATACCAAAATATACTAATTTATATTCAAGTGATAAAGACTAAGATAAAACAAAGCTTACCAAAGAACATTAAATTTCCTTTTAATGAAAGTATTGCTAGATTTATTCTCCATTCATCACACAGAGGGAGCCTCTTGCTGCAGCTGGATGGTTTCCATCTGTTGTTAAGGTCTTTGTTCCATTAAGTCATGGTATGCTATTCCATATGGGCTTCCCTGATGGTTCAGCTGGTAAAGAGCCTGCCTACCAATGCAGGAGAATCAAGAGACGTGAGTTCATTTCCTAGGTCAGGAAGATCACCTGGAAAAGGTAATGGCAACCCATTCCAGTGTTCTTGCCTGGAAAATTCCATAAACACAGAAGACTGGTGGGCCACAGTCCATGGGGTCACAAAGAGTTGGATATGACTGAGCGTGCATATGCATGCATGCACACACACACACTCTTTCATAATATCCACTTCCTGGTCCCAATCCTGTCATCTGGATCCTCATGGCACAATTTTCACCATGAAACAATACTGACTCACTTAACCAAAGTGATAATCAAAGATTTCAAAGGCAAATATAGAACAGATCACTTAGAGAGTAAACTTAAAATCTGTTATCAAAGGCAGCTCAACATTTTAAGAAAAGTTGTTCTCTTTACAGAGAGGAAAGCCAAATTCAAATTTTGTGCTAGTTTACTTTTAAAATCTACTTACTCAATGAAATTTTTTCTAAATTGAGCCAGTCAGGAAGCAGTGAAACAGTAAGTTGGGCTTGGTGTTGTCTGGCTTCAGACTGGTGCCAGCAAGACTGAATCCTTTCTCCAAGAAGCTGGGATACCAAGTGGGTATTGACACAAATATATTAGGGACAGGAGAAACCCATGTACCTTCGATGGTGTATCAAAGGAGGACTTTGTCAGAAGATAATGGTGACAAGTAAGATTCTTGGGCAGAGAGGAGACAAGAGCCCAGAAAGATGATTGGCTAATGTGACTTGAAGCTCTGACATTGGGCTTGGCCTCCTTATATCCTGTTTGTCCAGGACTGCAATTATATCAAAATGTGAGTCTAAGCTGATTTTGATAGTAGCACTTATGTGATTTAGATAATTGGAGAGCTACTTGGACAAGTCAGAGAGATTTTTACATTGAATATTATCTCTTTGGTGCCTTGATCTGGTCGTCTGTTGTGTTGATTCTTCTCAGCTCTGTGCTGTGTGCTATGCCATGCTAAGTTGCTTCAGTCGTGTCCGACTCTGGGCAACCCTATGGACTGTAGCCCTCCAGGCTCCTCTGTCCATGGGATTCTCCAGGCAAGAATATAGGAGTGAGTTGCCACTTCCCTCTCCAAGGGATCTTCCTGACCCAGGGATCAAACCATCATCTCTTAAGTCTCCTGTGTTGGCAGGCAGGTTCTTTACCACTAGCGCCAGCTGCGTCATTAGCAAATAGCTACTTGGCTTTCTGTCATCTCAAGTCAGAGGCCTCAGGGACTTTCTGCCACAGTTCATATGGGCTCTGAGATAGCACTTTGGAGAAAAGTTGTTAATTACTTTTTTAGATTCATATGGGAATCTACCTTGGAGTGCAGCTGCTAGAGCATGTATCAGCTGCATACCTGCATAAATACCATGGAAACTGCAAAAATACCATGGAAACATTGTCAAGTACTTTGCTGAACAAGACAGGCAAGCAATTTTTCTCTAAATTCTTTAATATAGTGAGCTCATGCCAAAGAAAATGGGTCAGCTTGACGTGACTTGTCCTGTGTGAACCTGTCTTCTCTGCTACATTTGCTAAATACTCTAATAACTGTTAACTCCAAGGATGAAGTAGGAAAGTGATAGTGACTAAAAGTTCTGAAAGTTACAGCACTTGTGAAAAGTTGCTCATCAGTGTACGTTCCCAGGACCTATGTCTTCCTCCTAGAGTGGAATTCAAGATGCCTGCTGTTTTTGTTTTTGTTTTTTTTATATCCATTACTTTGATTTAGGAAATGTATCACATAAAACCAAGGTGGATGCATTGAAACGGGTTGGGATGATGGAGCTCCAAGACAAATCATGAAAATATTTTCGTGGTGGGGATATAAATATAGTTGAAAGAAAATTGTTTTTTTTTGGTTTGTTTTTGTTTTTGTTTTTGTTTTTTCAAAAAATTGCTGTGAGGTATATACCATAATGGGCTTCCCTGGTGGCTCAGCAGTAAAGAATCCACCTGCAATATAGAGGACATAGGGG
>SJYC01104863.1:0-12763 GCA_006408675.1 Madoqua kirkii
ACCCTATTTTTCATTCTGGACCTGGTTCTCCTCTTACTCCTTAGCATTTCTTGATGTCTAAGAATTAGTGAATGCTAGCTTCCTGCCTCGTGTACAATGTACTCAGTGGGTATGAGTTCAGTTAAGGACAATATAGGCACTTTCCATGGCCACAGTTTTAGAAGCTGCTCTGCTATATTTTACCTCCATTGAGTCATCCTCAACTGGGGATGAAATGGACCGCTGAGAGGACATTCAGCAACATTTGGATACATTTTTGGTCCTAAGACTAGTGCTGCTTATAACTTTAAGCCAGGGATGTTGATGCATATTCTACAGTGTGCAGGCTAACACCTCACAGCAATTATCTGGCTTATGCTATCAACAGTGCCAGAGTGGAGACACTCTGCCTTCTACAAAGTTATCTTTCTATCAGAAAACTTTCAAACGAAAAAGACACAGAACCTACTTTAGGAGTGACAATTTGCTAAAGAAGAAACAGCATAACATTCAGCAACATTTGGATACATTTTTGGTCCTAAGACTAGTGCTGCTTATAACTTTAAGCCAGGGATGTTGATGCATATTCTACAGTGTGCAGGCTAACACCTCACAGCAATTATCTGGCTTATGCTATCAACAGTGCCAGAGTGGAGACACTCTGCCTTCTACAAAGTTATCTTTCTATCAGAAAACTTTCAAACGAAAAAGACACAGAACCTACTTTAGGAGTGACAATTTGCTAAAGAAGAAACAGCATCCTAGGATGCCATTCAGATGCATTGTGTAGGTGCAGAATCTTGCTATAATCTACCTAGAGGTTCATTCCCACTTAGATTCACCTCTCCTGGATACTCTGCTGTGTCACATTTATTATACAATTCTTGCTCCAAGAATACATTTCTTGGATATTTCAGAATTTCATATGCTCCTTGTAATCATCCCTTAATTTGGTAGAATTCAGAGTTTTCTCCTATGGAGAAAAATTCAATGAGCAATCAAATTAAGAGGAGAAAGGGGGAATTTTACACAACCCAAGCTGAGGATTACAACCAGTGAGACAGACTCTAAGAAGCTCTGAAGACTGTTCTGCCTATTAGACATCAAAGGCACAGTTATATACATTTTCAAGTCCCGGGATCATACACTGAAATGACATGGTGATAGCTTACATAATGTTCACCAAGGATACACAGTCCAGATAAGCATGTAGAAAGCAAGAAGCAAGACATCGTGACCCCTACAGAGTTGGGAAAAAACATAAAACTTTTAAGAAGTTATATTTCTAGCTTCAGAAGAAATGAAAAAAAAAAAAAGAACTTTACTGTCTTGCAACCACTCCATTTTTGAGGAGCTATGAAAAGCGGAAGCACATTGCACATTAGGAGGAAAGGAAGAAGTCCAAAGTGACACAAATAGAATGTTAAATTGTTTAATTTTTGCTGTCCTGCCTTAAAATATGTTATTTCATCATTCCTCTGTTATGTGTATGGCATGTGGAAGGCATGGGCTCTGAGGTGAGGCTTGCTGTGTTTGAATCCTGTATGGATCACCTCACAGAACTGAGAATTTATGGGAAAAATCTTAGCTTCTCTAGTACAAGTTCTCCATCTATAAAAATGGCAAATCTTAGAGCACAGCATTCACAAAGCTGTTTGTAAGGACTGAATGAGCTGATGTACGGAAGGCCCATCCCCAGTGCTTGATACATTATAAGCACTCAATAAATTCCCATTGTCTTTTCATTGGCCAAGAATTCTGTAACATTTCAGCCTCCAGATTTTGGTGAACTGACTAGGGAAATATTACATAGTGGTTGAGAGCATAGACACTGAAGCCAGATTTCCAAGGCTGCAATCCTGACCCTACCATGGACTTGCCTTGTGATTTTAGCGAAGTCCCTTGTATTTTTGTGAGTCTTCAGTTTTCCCATCTGTGATATGGGAATCATAAGAGGGATCTTATAGGTTTGTCTAGAGATTTACTAATTTGACATAGGCTAAGTATTTAGAATATGTCTATTAAACAGTAAGCTCATATAAGTATAAATTGGGCTCACTTTCTCTTTTCTATGTTGAACTATTGTGGTTTTGAATAAAATTTTTGTTCTTTTCTTAGGGCAACAAGTGTTCCTATTAATAACAAAACATTAACATGGGTATACAAGGCCAGAGCTACCACAAGACAGATGATATGATTGTGAAACAGGCAATATTAATTAAACATCAAGGGTGTGGCTCGCAAGATAGTCATCCTCAGGGTAAAAGTTCACACTTGGGACAACCAAGGACCTAAATTTTTTGTCTGGGAATCAAGCCACCTGTAGCCCTGTTGTGTGATCTTTCTCTAACTTACTTTTTATTTAGGGGAGCAGTGTCCACCAGGTGGACTCATTTCTTCCATTCCCATAACCTTCTGGAAAAGTGGACACAGGTGGATGTTTAAATTGGATGCTGAGTTATCTTCAATGTGGCATGGAATTGAATTCTAAATTTGGGTTTGTGATTTTCCAGGGAAATCACATTTCTGGCACCGGTGGCCATGGGTGTCAATGACAAACCTGGATGTATAAATAGCTGTGGATGGAAACCCTGAAACCTAGTCCCTACTCCAGAACCAGTGAGCAACCATGAAGACCTTCGTCTTTTTGGCTCTCTTGGGAGCCGCTGGTGAGTCTTACAAATAAGTGATCAGTAGGGGTCTATGACTTTTTTAAAGCTGAACTTCATACTCTGGAAGCCAACAGTGAGTGCCAAATATAATCTCTGTACTCAAGAGGCTTAAAATGTTGAAATAACAGTGTATAGTACACGTCTGTAGACAACTAAATCTCATTTGTTGGAGATTACAGAGAGTTGGGGTGATCAGTGTAGAAAGCATCAAGAGGAAGAATCTGCCCTGAATTTCAGGTACAGTCTATGAAGAGTGAAAAAGAAAAGATAGTCAACATTAAAGAAATGTTGTTTTGATCTTTAAAAGAATTTGTAGCTAACAATTAGAACAAATGACTACTCTTGAGCTCCCTGAGGCTGTGAGTATCTCACCTGAGTCTCCACTATACTAAAAAGCTTCTTAAGAGGGAGCTTAACAGGCAAAGACACTCATTTCTTATGAATGAAATCTTCAGGCTGGGTTTTACCACATCTTCACTAATGAAATTTTGGAGTAACTCAAAGACTATTCAGTTTTATACTATTCAATACAGTTGTAGTCTTCAAACTTATTACAATATTTCCTCAAATTTGATTATTATAAATGAATTCAATAGGCCTACTTTTATATCAAAAGTGTCTATCTCAAAGTTAGTTTAGAAAATATGAACAATGGGGCATATAGCATATGATCCCAGATATTTAGAGTCTTTAGGAATCATAGTAAGTCAGTGGTCCAAAATTTACAGTGCTGAATAAATTTAAAATGTTGGAAACAAGATTGGGATGAGGAGAAAGACTGGAGAGAGAAACTTTATAATGTTCTATGAGATTATTTAGTGACTATTTTAGGTGAGAACCAAGAAGAAATTGAGGGAACAAAAGTACAAAACTCCTTATATTTTTACAGGTCAGAACAACTCATGGGGCATTTAAGAGTTTCCTTTCTGTTACCTCTTGTGGTATTTATGCTATACTGAACTCTACAGATAAACACAATGATGGTGACTGCAAAGCTTCATTGAACCCATACTTATATGTCTCCTTTGTGCCAAAAATATTCTTTATATTCTCAGGTAGTGGGTTTCAAGGCGTGTATTGTGTAAGGAGTCTCTGCTATGACTGTGTGTATCACATATATAAAAAAAGAAATTCACATATTGATCAAATGTAAAGCATGCATTAAACATTAATAGTTATAATAGCACAAATATTTAATCAAGTGTATAGAAAAATAAGATTTTGAAAATAATAATGCTAAAATCACAGTTACTTGATCATGCCTGATCAGAAAATAGGACCTATTTTTTTATCTGGTTCATCTGCAAAACCTTGCTACAAAGTAGAAATTCCATAGTGGATCAGGTCTTCAGAGAGTTTCCAACTTTCCTTTATCAGTTGCTTTCCCCGTGGACGATGATGACAAGATCGTGGGCGGCTACACCTGTGGGGCAAATACTGTCCCCTACCAAGTGTCCCTGAACTCTGGCTACCACTTCTGCGGGGGCTCCCTCATCAACAGCCAGTGGGTGGTGTCTGCGGCTCACTGCTACAAGTCGTAAGTAACCAATACTCACAGCCCTGTTCTCCAAGGTCAGGGCTTCCTCAACCATGCACAGAATCAGGGTGAACTATAGGGTCGTGCTTGAGGGGGAGCATTCAGATCCAAGACCTCATTATACACACCCACCAGACACTGTATGCATGAGGCCTTCCAAATGAAGGCAGTGAAGGAAAATAGTGAGTGGCTGAATATGTCTAGAGTATTCTAACACAGCTCTTTTCCAGGTGGCTCAGTGGTGAAGAATCACCCTACCAATGCAGGGGAAGCATGAGATGAGTGTGTGTTTGTGTGTGTGTGTGTGTGTGTGTGTGCGTGCATGCATGTGTGCGCACGCGTGTGAGTGTGTGTGTGCGTGCACTGCAAGGGCCCTCTGTCTGTGCTTATGCTGAAGTCTGGGCTCCATGGGGAGTGGGGGGGCCCTCACACTGGAGACTTAGAGAACTTGTCATCTTTTGATCAGTGGAATCCAAGTGCGTCTGGGAGAAGACAACATTAACGTCGTTGAGGGCAATGAGCAATTCATCAGCGCATCCAAGAGCATCGTCCACCCCAGCTACAACTCAAACACCTTAAACAATGACATCATGCTGATTAAACTGAAATCAGCGGCCAGTCTCAACAGCCGAGTAGCCTCTGTCTCTCTGCCAACATCCTGCGCCTCTGCTGGCACCCAGTGTCTCATCTCTGGCTGGGGCAACACCAAGAGCAGCGGCAGTAAGTCTCACGGGGAACGCGGTCACCAGATCTGAGAATCCTGGAGGTGAAAACCATGCTCAGGGTCAGGTAGCCCTATGTCACCCAAGACAGCATTCTCAGAGGAGACTGGGGTTCTGTGGAATCTTGGGATATAGAACTGAAATGTGTAGGCTCCCTCTGCTTGACAACACAGAAAGAAAGGACTATGCTAACGTTGCCAGGCATGCAACTAAAATATGAATAGTGATTTGCAGAGAAGCAAAGAATGAGAAGGTACTTAGAACAGAGGCTGAGGTTGCAACTGCTCAAAAAGTATAGCCCTGCTTCAGAAATAAAGTCTCTAGGTTGAAGATATGTGGTCACTGATACTAGTATTAGGGAGGGAACAGTTTGCTGACTAAAACCATTTGGAAGACCCTTCAGATAATGGTTGTTCTTCCAAAACAGAAGCTACTAGCAATTGGAGGGAAGGAATGGGAATATTGGGAAGATGGGGAGAGGTATTGAGAAAGACATTTCCCAGAATGTATGGGTAATCCTCTTCTCTTTGCAATCTTGTCCCCAACAGC
Source organism: Madoqua kirkii (assembly GCA_006408675.1). Taxonomy (NCBI): domain Eukaryota; kingdom Metazoa; phylum Chordata; class Mammalia; order Artiodactyla; family Bovidae; genus Madoqua; species Madoqua kirkii. The sequence continues at coordinate 5,460 of SJYC01104863.1, forward strand.
CAGCTACCCTGATGTCCTGCAGTGTCTGAAGGCCCCCATCCTATCTGACAGCTCTTGCAAAAGTGCCTACCCAGGCCAGATCACCAGCAACATGTTCTGTGCGGGCTACCTGGAGGGCGGAAAGGACTCCTGCCAGGTGAGCTGCTTCGTGCCCCTTGTCCTTCAGCTCGGCCTCACGTATCTCCACCACATTCCCCAGTTCCTGAAACTCAGAACATTGAAAAGCGGTCTCTGGGACTGATCATGAGGTCTCAGGATAGGCTGGGGATAAATAACAAGTTTTGTTTTTGCCATATTAGTGGTTAAGTTTCAGCGGAAAAGATACACAGATCATGTGCAAGTGGTACATCCAGGTGCCCTTCTGAGGAAGGATATAGTGGTAGGAAACTCTGAAAAGAGCCTGGAGGGGTGGGCAGCACTGAACTACCCATTCCTTTCTGGCCTTACAGACCTGAAGCTGAGGGAAGAAGGGATCTAGAAGGAGGGAGGAGTAAGAAAAGGGGCATGGCGTGGAGCACGAGGGTGGGCTTTCCAGGGAAAGAGATGGGCTTCATGGGGGATCAGCACTTGGAACCGTGGTCCCCGGGGAAAGGAGGAACACCTCTGAGCCTTTCTCCCCTCTGGGCAGCGCTGTGAGTTCTAACTGGCTCTTCCTTCTCGCCCAGGGTGACTCTGGCGGCCCTGTGGTCTGCAATGGAAAGCTCCAGGGCATTGTCTCCTGGGGCTACGGCTGCGCTCAGAGAAACAAGCCTGGGGTCTACACCAAGGTCTGCAACTACGTGAGCTGGATTCAGCAGACCATCGCTTCCAACTAAACAGCTTCATCTCTTCATGACCCTCCCCTGTCAGCCATCTTCACCTTCCTCCCATCCTGAAAACACTACTTAAATAAAATCATTCATAAAACCAACTATGTTCAAGGGTCATTAGTTGTTTATTATGTACTTTCTCTTCAGTCTGGCTGCTGAGAAAGCAGTGGACATAGAGTTGAACTATTATGTGAAGATGGAATGTAGATAAGTTTGTGGAAAATTGATCCATTACCCTGAGATCATAAAAGTCTAGGCTACAAGGGTGGTGTTCTCTGTTCTTTACAGCCTTATCCCAAGAGGAAGCACAGACCCCTCCTTTAGCCTGTTCCCTGGATCATTTAGAGAATGACTAGGAGTACAGGTCCCACCACGTGATTCCTATGTGTCTTTGATATGAATCAAGAAAAAAGGTGCCTCCCAGGCGGCGCTAGTGGTAAAGAATCTGCCTGCCAGTGCAGGAGACAGAAGACATGTGGGCTGGATCTCTGGGTCAGGAAGACTCCCTGCAGGAGGGCATGGCAACCCACTCCAGTGCTCTTGTCTTGAGCATCTCATGGACAGAGGAGCTTGGGAGGCTATGGTCCCTAGGATCGCAAAGAGTTGGTCCAGACAGAAGCAACTTAGCACACACACACAGGAAAAAAGATACAATATGGTGTAAACATAAAAGCGTTGGAACAGGAGGAGGAGGTCTGAAAGGTAAAAATGTTTGTAATCCCCAGTAGGATCACATGATGGATGGGTGATGAATGGGTGTTATCTTAGTTGGTGCTCTATAACCAGAAAACCACAGATTGGGTGGCTTAAGTAACAGACATTAATTACAGTGTTTGAGGCTGGAAAGTCCAAGATCAAGGTGACACAGGAGGGGGCCCAATTTCTGGCTTGTAGATAGCTGCCTTTTTGTATCCTGACACACGTGAGAGAGCTGACTCTGGTACTTTAATAGGGGTGAGTGAAGTGCAGCCAATAGCACACAGCTGTTACCCTGTTACCAAGCAACTGTTACTACCAGACATTAGATGCAGACCTTTCACCTGGTGGGTGGAAGTTGCCCTTGGCCAATGGTTGGCTGTGTTGCGATCCTCCCAGAGGAGAGTGTGGTAAGGGGTAAGTGGAGGCCTTCTCCCCGAGCCCCTGCAGGCCTTCCCACCTTGAGTGGGCAGGTAAGCTGGGTGGGCTGCGGGGGACAGACTGGGGGCTGTGTCCTGTAGAGTGCCGAGTCCTCACTGTGGCCACCCCCTGGCTGGAAGAATCTGTCTCCCATCATTTCCTCTGCAACCTAATGGCTGGGGCTGTCTGTATGGATCCATGGTACACACTCCACTTTGCAACTTTGGGTGGCCTGAGGAGCCTGGGGGCCAGCTGGGTCCTGGGCACCTGGCACACTCAGTGATGACAGCTGGGCAGGGTCTGGGGACCCGATCCTGAGGGAGCCAGGTGGGCTCTGTCTCATCAGCTGGGCCTGGGCACTAGCAGGGAGATGCAGATTGGATGCTGGTTGAATGCTGCAGGTAACTGACCTGGGCAGACACCCCTTTTTCTTAGCCAGGGCCTGGATCTTGGCAGGTGAAAGTAGAGTCTTGGGACCTTGCCCTTTCTTGTCAGAACAGAGAGTAACATTTGCTTTGGTGGAGATTTACAGCAACGTGGTGACTGGCCATGATCCTACTTTAAGAACAAAGGCTCTGACACCGAGATGTTTGTAACAACTAACCACACCCCGTCCCTCACCTTTCTTATAAAAGGGCTTTGCTCACAGCTTTCAGGGAGCTTACGGTTTAAGCCGAACTCCATGTTTAAGCCCCCTATTTCCTTGCATGGCCCTGCAATAAACTTTTCTCTTCTCCAAACTCCAGTGTTTTGGTATTGTTCGGCTTCATTTTGCATTGGGCATAGGGACTTGTTCGGTGACAGTATCGCCTTCCTATAAGATCACTAATTCCATCATGGGGGCTCCACCTTTGTGGCCTCATCTAACACCTTTCTTATAAAAGGGCTTTGCTCACAGCTTTCAGGGAGCTTACGGTTTAAGCCGAACTCCATGTTTAAGCCCCCTATTTCCTTGCATGGCCCTGCAATAAACTTTTCTCTTCTCCAAACTCCAGTGTTTTGGTATTGTTCGGCTTCATTTTGCATTGGGCATAGGGACTTGTTCGGTGACAGTATCGCCTTCCTATAAGATCACTAATTCCATCATGGGGGCTCCACCTTTGTGGCCTCATCTAAGCCTCCCTTCCCTCTTAAAGAGATGGGAATACCAGACCACCTTACCTGCCTCCTGAGACATCTGTATGCAGGTCAAGAAGCAACAATTATAACCAGACATGGAACAACAGACTGGTGCAAAATTGGGAAAGGAGTACATCAAGTCTCTATATTGTCATCCTGCTTATTTAACTTATATGCAGAGTACATTATGCAAAATGCCAGGCTGCATGAAGCATAAGCCGGAATCAAGATTACTGAGAGAAATATCAATGACCTCAGATATGCAGATGGCACCACCCTAATGGTAGAAAGTGAAGAGGAACTGAAGAGTCTCTTGAAGAAGGTGAAAGAGGAGAGTGAAATAGCTGGCCTAAAACTCAACATTCAAAAAACTAAGATCATGGCATCTGGTCCCATCACTTCATGGAATATAAATGGGGAAACAATGGAAACAGTGACAGACTTTATTTTCTTGGGCTTCAAAATCACTGAGGACAGTGACTGCGCCATGAAATTAAAGGATGCTTGCTCGTTGGAAGAAAAACCTAAACAGCATATTAAAAAGCAGAGACATTACTTTGCCTACAAAGGTCCCTATGGTCAAAGCTATGGTTTTCCTAGTAGTCAGGTACAGATGTGAGAGCTGGATGATAAAATAGTCTAAGAGCCAAAGAATTAATGCTTTTAAACTGTAGTGCTGGAGAAGACTCTTGAGAATCCCTTGGACAGCAAGGAGATCAAACCAGTCAGTCCTATAGGAAATCAACCCTGAAATTTCATTGGAAGGATTGATGTTGAAGCGGAAATTCCAATACTTTGGCCACCTGATGTGAAGAGCCAACTCACTGAAAAAGAGCCTGATGCTGGGAAAGATCGAAGGCGAGAAGAGAAGGAGGTGACAGAGGATGAGATGGTTGGATGGCATCACTGACTCAGTGCACATGAGTCTGAGCAAACTCCAGGAGATGCTGATGGACAGGGAAGCCTGGCGTGCCGCAGTCCATGTGATCACAAAGAGTCAGACAGGACTGAGCAACTGAACAACAAAGCCAAAGGCTCTACCCTCTTGCTCCTTGGGTGTTAGACTTTGCATATATTAATTTTGGTGGTGAGGAATACAAATATGCAGTCCATAACAGATATCTTAGAAGAGGAAGGTATGGCAAGATGCATAGTACTTCTACCAATTTTCTATGCCTTTGTATACCTCTGGATGGCACATTTGTACCAAGCAGTCCTGAAGTCTTAATATTGCCTTAGCCAAAGCCTTTGACTGTGTGGATCACAATAAACTGTGGAAAATTCTGAAAGAGATGGGAATACCAGACCACCTGACCTGCCTCTTGAGAAATCTGTATGCAGGTCAGGAAGCAACAGTTAGAACTGGACATGGAACAAAAGACTGGTTCCAAATAGGAAAAGGAGTACGTCAAAGCTGTCTATTGTCACCCTGCTTTTTTAACGTATATGCAGAGTACATCATGAGAAACACTGGACTGGAAGAAACACAGCTGGAATCAAGATTGCCGGGAGAAATATCAATAACCTCAGATATGCAGATGACACCACCCTTATGGCAGAAAGTGAAGAGGAACTAAAGAGCCTCTTGATGAAAGTAAAAGGAGAGTGAAAAAGTTGCTTAAGGCTCAACATTCAGAAAATGAAGATCATGGCATCTGGTCCCATGACTTCATGGGAAATAGATGGGGAAACAGTGGAACCAGTGTCAGACTTTATTTTTTTTGGCTCCAAAATCACTGCAGATGGTGACTGCAGCCATGAAATTAAAAGACACTTACTCCTTGAAAGAAAAGTTATGAGCAGCCTAGATAGCATACTCAAAAGAAGAGACATTCCTTTGCCGACGAAGGTCCGTCTAGTCAAGGCTATGGTTTTTCCAGTAGTCATGTATGGATTTGAGAGTTGGACTGTGAAGAAGGCAGAGCACCAAAGAATTGATGCTTTTGAATGGTGGTGTTGGAGAAGACTCTTGAAAGTCCCTTGGACTGCAAGGAGATCCAACCAGTCCATTCTGAAGGAGATCAGCCCTGGGATTTCTTTGGAAGGAATGATGCTGAAGCTGAAACTTTAGTACTTTGGCCACCTCATGCGAAGAGTTGACTCATTGGAAAAGACTTTGATGCTGGGAGGGACTGGGGGCAGGAGAAGAAGGGGACAACTGAGGATGAGATGGCTGGATGGCATCACGGACTCTATGGTCGTGAGACCTCCGGGAGATCGTGATGGACAGGGAGGCCTGGCATGCTGTGATTCATGGGGTCTCAGGGAGTCAGACATGACTGAGTGACTGAACTGAACTGAGGATGGAACCCACATTCCTTAGCCTTGAGTTCAAGGCTCTTAAATGTTCAGTTATAACTAATCTGCCCTGTGTGTTTCCTTAGTTGTTATTGAATTGTCTTTATGTTTACTTATGGCCTAAACTAATTTCACACGTAACTTTTTTTTTAATGCTACCTTCTGTCTACCTTATCTAAAGATCTCAGGCTTCCCTATAGAAACAAATGAATTTCAAGATTCTCTTGTATGCTGTGAAATGTCTTTTTATCCCACCCATCACCATCACCAACATACACCTATTCACCTAATCATTTCAGCCCCCTTGCCTGTATCTAGGGAGAAAGCAGCTTTTTCCTCAGAAGTCCCTGTCAAATGTCATGTGTGTCTCCTTAACTGAATTTGGTCACTTGCACATAATTGAGTCAATCACTGAAGGAGATTATACTGTTGAAACTTATGATCAAGTTATATGGCACACCATCCAAGAAAGGAGTAGACTTTTCATTTGTCAATAAACATGGTCTACTTGGTATATATTTGATTAGGGCCTCTTGATGAAAGTGAAAGAGGAGAGTGGAAAAGTTGGCTTAAAGCTCAACATTCAGAAAACCAAGATCATGGCATCTGGTCCCATCACTTTATGGCAAATTGATGGCAAAACAGTGGCAGAATTTATTTTGAGGGGGCTTTAAAATCACTGCAGATGGTGACTGCAGCTATGAAATTAAAAGATGCTTGCTCCTTAGAAGAAGAGTTATGACCAACCTAGACAGTATATAAAAAAGCAGAGACATTACTTTGCCAACAAAGGTCTGTCTAGTCAAGGCTATGGTTTTTTCAGTGGTCGTGTATGGATGTGAGAGTAGGACTACAAACTCAATGGACATGAATTTGAGTAAACTCCAGGAGTTGGCGATGGACAGAGAGGCCTGGTGTCCTGCAGTCCATGGGGTCTGAAAAAGTCAGACATGACTGAGCAACTGAACTGAACTGAGTAATTCTAAGGTTAGCTATCAAAAAAGTGGAGGAGTGGATGTTAAGGAGGCAGCCATAATCTCTGCTGGAGTAACTACAGATGCTTATTGATGTATTTTTCTACATAACCCTGAAAATCTGGAAATAACTCAAATACTCACTAATAGAAGACTGATTAAATAAACCTGGTATGTTGTACAGTGGAGACAATATATCTATTCATTTATCCAACCATTTAACTTATTGAGGGTCTATTACATGCCTAACAATGTATTATCCGCTAAAGATACATACAGCAGGGGACAAAAGTTAAAACCCTGTCTTCACGGTGTATTCATTCTCACTGGGTAAACAACAAATAGAGACTATAGAATATAACGCTAATCAATGCAAATGCCACAGGGAAGGAAAACTGGATCAAAGAATGGACAGATGGAAAACAAAGGTCTGCTTCCAAAGTGTAATAATAATAATAAATCAAAAGGCCTATGAAAGCATACTACAATTTAAAATAAAAATCCATATTGTAGGGTCAGAAAAGGTATCTCTCACCCAACTATGTTTACAACAGATAGATACCTAATTCACAATTTAATAAAATCCAGAAAGACATGAGATTTCATAGCAAAAAGAAGGCAATGTACAACAACAACAAAAAGGTAACCGTCTGAGATTAGGAAAAGCTTTTTGCTTGCTATGTCTCATTACAGTAACAGATACATTTATTTTACTTATCACTTGCTCTGAGAACTAAGTTGGCACTCAACTACCAACTTCATGGTTAGGACCTTCAATAGCTATGTAAAAGTAATCTTTGCACTTGAAAGTTTAGCTTCTTAATGTAAATGTATTCATATAGGCTATATAAGCAGGGTAAAAGTAAATTCACTCCAAATTGGCACACTCCAAAATCTATTGGTTTTCCCATTAATGAGCAAAGAATTTCAAGGGATACTCAAGATAAATTTATCTAAGAATATTTGTTTTAATAAAATAAATAGGAGC
>SJYC01104864.1:0-17300 GCA_006408675.1 Madoqua kirkii
TGCAAATACAAAAGTCTTTAGTCTCAAAAATACTCATTTAGTCTTAAAAATACTCATTTATTAAAAGTCTAATCACTTTTTAAAATTTATACTCCATCTAAGCTGTGGAAACTTTCTAAACATATTTTTATCATACGATCCAGTGATCACACTCCTTGCTATTCACTCAAAGGAGTTGAAAATGTGTCCCCACACAAAAACCTGCCCATGGATGTATATAGCAGCTTTATTTATAACCACTAAAGCTTGGGAGCAACCAAGATGCCCATCCTATGACGTACGTATTAATATTCCTCCTGTTTTATAGATTAGTATACTGAGGCTTAAAGAGGCTGGATGCTTTTATCATGACAAGTCAGCTAAAAAGTCCTAAAGCCAGGAAGTGAAGCCTGAACTAACTCCTGAGTCTATGCTCTTCACTACTATTAATATATATAGAAATTTTACAGAGCTTTAAGGACTTAACAGCAATATTTGGACATAACGAGCAAAAGGTGTCCCCAGAAAAAATGGGGATCCTAAGGTTATTATTTAACAAGTGTTTATATAGCATTACTACTTGCCATTAGAACTCATTGCTCTAAGCACTTTATAAATAGAAAATCTGAACAGCCCAATAATGAGTAAAGAGATCAAATCAGTAATCAAAACCTCTCAACACAGAAAACAAGACAGGACCAGAGAGCTTCACTGGAGAATTCTACCAAACATTCAGATAATGAACACCAACCCTTCTCAAACTCCTCCAAAAACTGAAGAAGAGAGAACACTTCCAAACTCATTCTACAAGCCCAGCACTATCCTGATACCCAAGCCAAAACAACACAAGAAAACTACAGACCAATATCCGTGACTGAACCCATTATTAGTTACATATCTCAGGGTGGGGGGAGGGCAGTCAGAAAGTTGAGGCTAACTTATAAAAAGGAGTGGGATAACATTAAAAAGAGTAGCAAGTGTCCAACACAAAAACTGAACAGGTAAGGAGATCATTTTATTCAGATTATTGCAATAAGAGGTATTTGAAGATCAGAGTGTCTCGGCAGAATAATTTTACCTTAAGACTTTTGTAGGGAGATATATACAAGTCACAGCTGGAGAGGTGAACAGTTGAGGCTGTTTTACAGTCAGGGAATTCTCAGTCAGCTGAACAGGAAGTGTTTCTCTCCAGTTGTAGTTAGATTTGTTGTGGGGTGGGGGTAACAGTTGCAAGCTCAGCTGATCATTGATGAGAGACAAATTGCAGAATTGGAGGATCCATGGCTGGCTGTGTCAGTGACTTCAGGTTAAAAAAGGGAAAAGGGCCTGTGATTGACCTTGTCACAGGTCAACAAAGAAGTCATCCAAAGTCCTATGGGAGCCCTGAGAAAGAGTGGGCAAAGTCTCTTCAAACTAATGTGGGGAAGGGCCATTCTTTGTGGTACGCCAAAACTTCTTCACCCACCAGTGTTTTCTGGGAGCACAGGACTCAGGTACAATTCAACACATCAGAGGAAATCTGGAGACTCAGTTTCAAGTCCCAACTTTGCTGCTGACTTCCATGAAGACCACAGCATCCTCATCACTAAAACAGGGAGAGGAGGATGCCTTATTAACTTTATTTCATACCCCAGTGTTTGAGGACTCTCTGAGAAGAGAAGAGGGACCCTTGGGGAAACGGAGATGACAAGTGAGGGCAGGGAATAAGGTTCACCGTCACAAAGGGAGGAGGGGACAACAAAGAATGGTTATGTCACAGAAAGGGGAGGGGGATATCAGCAGGTACCTCATGACTCCTGAGACCTTTAGGGTCAGAGAAGAGGCACCAGGGGTGGGACTTGTCTGCCCTTTCCTCTTTCACCCACATCAGAGCCAGCTGCCAGCTGTGCCTTATATAACTGGATTTTGATAAGAGATAGTTTGAAGATTGCTCTAGCATCCTTGCTCCTTCCCTACCCCCACAAAGTAATATTTCCCCCTCAACTGTTCTTGCCAAGGCTACTTGGACTAAAGATTGAGACAGCCGAGAGCTTATCTAACTTTGCTGCTGGAGAAATCCCAGACTGTCATGAAGTGCTGTGTCTTCTTCATGCTCATGAGCACGGCTGGTGAGTCTAGGTCTTGTTGCTGCTTAGGGAGTGATGTGGTGATGTGCGGGAGGATGGGGCTTCCCAGGTGGTGTCAGTGGTAAAGAACTCACCTGCTAATGCAGGAGACATAACAGACATGGGTTCAAACACTGGGTTGGGAAGATCCCCTGGAAGAGGGCACTGCAACCCACTCCAGTATTCTTGCCTGGAGAATCCCATGGACAGAGGAGCCTGGTAGGCTATGGTTCATAGGGTCTCAAAGAGTCGGACACGACTGAAGCAACTGAGCATGCACACACACACATGGATCAGCGAAGGAAGTAGCTGGCCAAAACTGAAGAGAGAGGAGGTGGTGGGCATTTCCTTTGGTTAACTGTTAATGGAAGTGAAAGGTATCACTCTTGGTGCATGGCTCACCCCATCAATGGTCTCTCTAAGCTGCTTCTGCACCTGTGAGCAAGTGAGCATATGTCTTTATAAGTGCCCTGCACTCTCCCAGGACTCCTAGACAGAGAGCAGAAAAGTACATCTTTCCTTTCTCTGGGCAGATGGACTCTGGAGAAGTAAGTATAGGTTGGGAAAAGGGGTGGGTCAGGGGCTATGAGAGCCTGAGGTCCCTCTCCCAAGCTCTTCCACTCCTTTCAGCACCAAAGTCAGGTAGGATTTAACTTTTTTACTTTCATTCCTGGCAAAAGCGAATTTAGAATAATATTTTTAAAGTATTAATTCTTTTTTTTTATTTTTATTATACACAGCACTGCCAATCAGGGCTTACGATCAGCCTCAGATATGGCTTTGCATTAGTTTCACAGGACTTCAGTATACCTCCATCTCAAGCCAAGACACGTATCAGTTTTCTTAATGTGTAGAGCTTGGGTGACATGCATGATTTCCCTTAGAAAAATGGGACAGATGAACCTATTTGCAGGGCAGGCAAAGAGAGGTAAACATAGAGAAAGGAATTGTGGAAACAGCAGGAGAAGGAGAGTTTGCAGCGAATTGAGAGCGTAGCATTGGCCTACACCCACTGCCATGTGTGAATATTGAGAGGCGGCTGGTGAGAAGCCACCGTATAGCACAGGGAGCCCGGTGCAGGGCTCTGCGATGGCCTGGAGGGGTAGGATGGAGGTGGGAGGGAGGGAAGGTCGAAAGGGAGGGGACATGTATTCCTATAGCTGCCTCGAGTTGTTGTACAGCAGAAAAGAAGGCATTATCCTTCAATTAAAATAAAATAGGGGAAAATGGCGCCCCACTCCAGTACTCTTGCCTGGAAAATCCCATGCATGCAGGAGCCTGGTGGGCTGCAGTCCATGGGGTCTGGGGTTGCTTAGAGTCGGGCATAACTGAGTGACTTCACTTTCACTTTTGACTTTCACGCATTGGAGAAGGAAATGGCAACCCATTCCAATGTTCTTGCCTGGAGAATCCCAGGGACATGGAGCCTGGTGGGCTGCCGTCTATGGGGTCACACAGAGTTGGATATGACTGAAGCGACTTAGCAGCAGCAGAAGACTACTTTAGCTTGAAAACCTTAGGGCGGGAAAAACTATCCTAGCCAACTCTCACCTCTTGCCCTGTCTCTCTACCTGTGACCCCATTGATTCTTTAGGAGTCATTCTGGCAGAAGATTCTAACCCTATGAAGAAGAATGAAGTAGATTTTACTATCCCTTATATGGTCTACCTGCAGTCCTTCCCAGAACCCTGTGTGGGCACACTCATTCACCCACAGTGGGTACTGACCGCTGCTCACTGCCCCTCTCCGTAAGTGTTTCTCTGCTCTTGGGAGCCAGGGGGGATCTATTTAAACAAAAGCAGGTCTGATGACAATGTGGAGATTCCTTAAAAAAAACTAGGAATAAAACTACAATATGACTCAGCAATCCCACTGCTAAAATATACGCTGAGGAAACCAAAATTAAAAAAAACACATGTACCCAAATGTTTATTACAGCATTATTTACAATAGCTAGGACATAGAAGCAAGCAACTTAGATGTCCATCAACAGATGAATGAAGAAGCTGTGGTACATATATACAATGGAATATTACTCAGCCATAAAAAGGAACATGGCTGAGTCAATCCTAATGAGGAGGATGAACCTAGAGCCTATTGCACAGAGTAAAGGAAGTCAGAAAGAGAACAACAAATACCATATATAAATGGATGTTTATTGGAACTAGAAAGACAGTACTGAGGAAACTATTTGCAGGGAAGCAATGGAGAGGCAGACATAGAGAACAGATTTATGGACACAGGGGTGAGGGGAGGAAGGAGAGTGTGAGGCAAATGCAGAGAGTAACATGTAAGAGAGATCACTGGTGGGAATTTGTTGTCTGACTCAGGGACCTCAACTCGGTTGAGTTTGGATGAGACACAGGAAATGGGAGGAAGGTTCAAGGAGGAAGGGAGGTAGGTATACCTATAGTTGATTCATGGTGATGTAGGGCAGAAACCAACACAGTATTGTAAAACAATTATTCTTCACTTAAAAATAAACAAATTTTAAAAGCCGGTCTTGTGAGGCATCCTAGCAAGTTCTAACAGCATCTCAGGGAACCAGAAGACCCAGGAAGAGAGAGAGTCATCTTCCTAATGGGGAAAAAGATACACATTTGGGCAGTTTAGGAGGAGATGAAGAGGAAGATGTCAGAAGTCTCTTTCTCATGGAAAATAGATAGTAGACATCCATCCAACCTACTTGAGGGCTTCCCTGGTGGCTCAGATGGTAAAGAATCTGCCAGCAATGCAGGAGACCTGGGTTTGATCCCTGGGTCAGAAAGATCTCCTGGAGAAAGGAATGGCCACCCATTCTAGTATTCTGGCCTGGAGAATTCCACAGACAGAGGAGCCTGGCAGGATACATACAGTCCAAGGGGTCGCAAAGAGTCAGACACAACTGAATGACTAACATTTTCAACTTTCCTCCAACATACTTCTGGGACATTTACCGTATTCCAGGGACTGCTTAATGAAAGGAAAAAGCAGCAAGGGAACAAGACGGCAATTAGTCTTTCCTCATGGAGTTCACATTCTGGTAGAGGAAATACGCCAAAGCAAATACAAGTCCCAAAATAAAACATTGAAAGGAGTGCCAAGCAGAATATACAGGAATAAAACCAGATACCTACTTTAGTCAGTGTGATCATATCAGGTCTGTTTGAAGAGATAAGACCTCCATGAACAGGAGGATGCAACCAGGCTGAATAAATTCTGGGGGAAATTCCAGGCAGAGGGAAGAGTGTACTGAGAATCTCAGGAGTAGGGGTGGGTGTTCACAGGCTGAGGTTGAAGTGTTAGGCAGAAGCCATGTGATACAGGTAAGAGAAGAGGAGTGAAGGAGCTCTGCTCGAGATGATGCTGTCCTTTACAAACTGTGTCTCTGTTGTGTGTGACAAGTGTTAGATAATTGGAACCTAGTCACAGTTTCAGAAATGTACAAGGGTCACTTCTAACTCAGAGTTTTCAGCCATCTGGTTGTTCAAGACAGTTCATTCAAACACAGATCAAACCCCTGCTTTGTGTCAGTGAGAAACACAAAGGAAATATAGGCAGGAAATATAGTCCATCCACTCCAGGAACTGGCATTGGAAAATTGGATTTTCTTCTCTCAGCCAAGCCTAATGCACAAACTGTCTTTTGTCAGGCAGTGGCTCCTGTGTCTGTTACGTGACTGGACTCCTGGCAATAGAAATGGGTGGGTTTGAATTTGTCCAGGAATATTGTAGAAAGTGGTCAGTGGGAGTCCTGTTAGACTGCTAAGAGTCTTTTGAGTCTATAATCAATGTAGGCAGATTGCAGTAAATACAAAGATATGGGCCCAAAAGGAGCTGGAAAGGGCCTAAGACTATCCAGAAACAGCAGGTACACTATACTTGCTCCAGAGTTGTTTCAGACAGTGGAGGTCAGGCAAAGACCTCTGGAATAATGGGATCTGGTGCCATATCTGTGACCTATTCATTTAGATTATCCAGGTTGTCGTTGTGATCATTAACATCATCGACGACAACAACTAGATTCCAGTGAGTACGTTCTAGGTGGCAGATACCATGTCAGATTTTATGTATATACATTGACTCTAATACAACAATCCTATAAACTATTGTTACTACTATTTTACAGGCAGGGCAGGTCACTTTGGTACTTAGGTCTAAGAAATAAAATAAAGATGGTTAGATGATTAAAGAAAGTCACCTATGACACTTCTTGCAGTTCTGATATTTTGTAAACCCTGTTTTTTTTTGTGTGTGTTTTTTTTAATCTCCCTGTCTTCCTTCTTCCATAGTGTTAAAATCCGATTGGGAATTTATCAACCCAACATCAAAAATAAGCACGAGCAGACCCAGAGTTACTCAATGACTGTGCCCTTCCCTGACTTCAACTCAGAATATCTGAACAATGACCTGATGATGATAAAACTGTCTGAGGCTGCTAAAATCACCTACCAGGTGGGAACCATAGCCATAGCTATGGAACCCTTATCACTTAATGAATCTTGCTTTATCCCAACCTGGACCTGGAGTAAATATAAAAACTGTAAGTGTTTGACTCTATGTTCTTCATCCTGAGAAGGTTTTGGCACTGGGGAAAATGAAGAGGGATATACCTGAAGCGTGTCTCGGGTGTGGCTCAGTGGTAAAGAATCCGCCTGCAGTGTAGGAGATGCAAGAGATGGGGGTTCAGTCCCTGGGTTGGGAAGATCCCGTGGAGGAGGACATGACCATCCACTCCAGTATTCTTGCCTGGAGAGTCCCATGAACAGAGAGGAGCCTGGCAGGTTCATGGGGGTCACAAAGAGTCGCACATGACTGAGCACGCAGCACAAACATACATGAAGGACGTGGCTTACACTACCATTATCCTCCCTTTCATTAACAGAGGATACAGGAACCACCCCCTTGATATCTGAAATGAGAAAGCTGAACTTACTGCTTATTATAGAGGAGCAATGCTGAGCAGGCACAGTCTCAATGAGTAGTACCGAGTACTAAGCGGTGCTTCTATGAGGTTTGTGGGAAGCTTTCCATTGAGAGTCTGGAGGACTTTCAGAGGCTGATTACCTGGGTGAGATTGTTGTTGATTGGTTGGCACTCCATTGTTTATTGGAGGCGTCTAACATGCTGACTTAAAGAGTGACATTGGTGGATGGCTTGTTAAAGCCTACTCACTAAGGCAAGTTGTGGATAGTAATCAGGTTTAAACCCTTCTCCTGTGGTTACAGAACAATTCATATATTCTATAAAAACAAAAAGTAGGAGACTGTTTTGGTCTATCAGTCTGTTTTGTAAAGGTAACAAGTGAGCACTTTTGTATTCTCAGTGCCAGTGAAATCTGGCAACTTCAATTTAGAAGCAACATTCTAGAGAATCTAATGAATATATTTTCTGAACAAGTTGAAGCTTTTAAACCTTATTCAAAGTAACTGCTTCACATCTTACAAAGTAATTTACGACATACCACTTGAAAACAAAATAAAACTACAAAAAGTTTCATCACATAGGCTCTGCGTGTCATGTCAGAATCACAGTGACAAATCAATTCTGTAAGCTCTCTCGGGCCAGCCTCCCAATATTTATTAAGAATTCACTATTTCAAGTAAGTAGGTTACTTTCACCTAACTTGTTCTAAGTATTTCAATTAGATTTCCAAAAAAGTTAAAACTAAACATAGCTCTTCTCATCCTTTTCTGACCTGACACTTCCTGATCTGATTTGACTTAAAACATTAGATTGGAAATGTATCAAAAATATTCTGCTTTATAAGTAATGCTAGGTTTAACTTGAGAGAACTTTAGTCGATTTTTTGCTTCCTTCCTCCTTATTACTCTCCACCAGAGATTAAAATTACATAATGTGTTGGTTATACTCCTTACATCCTGAGGTTAACAGTATAGTAAAAACTGCAATAAGTAAGATGAGCAATGTTACTTCTTAGGGGAAATTATGTATATTTATACATATACATACGTACTTATAAATAATCCATTTATAAATGACCTCACTATAAAAAAACGCAGTTTAAAACACATTAAAAATCATTTTCTCCCTTTATGTTTAAATGTAAAGATGATGAAGTAAGTCCCCCAAAGGAAGGTTTCTTACAGACAACAGCTTTCTGTCTCTCTCTCCTCATAATCATTCGTAATTTTCCTGTGGGATTTTTAAGCTTCCAAGTTAGGCACAGTACAGAGAGAATTATAGATCTGATGATATCTGATGTAAGACTCATGTAAGGCTTTGAATCCACTGCTCAGACACAGAGATACTGAACAAGGGGCTCTAAGAAGGATGGAATGTCTGATACCTACTATAAATATATACAATGTATTCACAGAACAGAGGTTGATGACAAGAGTCTATGTGATAAGGAGAGTCACCCTGGACTTTTCTCTTTCCCACAGTTAGTGACCCTGACATCCTGACTTGGATAAACCAATATACTCGTCCCTACTATGAGTGCCAGAACATGCAAGATCAAAGAACGGCAGTCAACATCCTGTGTGTGGGGCAGCCTCTAAAGACCCTGTCTGATACTAAGGTATCTTTGCTATCTCCAGACAAGCGCATAGCAAGCAGTCCATGGGGAAAGGTTCCTGTAGGAGACCAAACGGTATCCAAGCAGAAGGCCTGCGGTCTTCCTCTGCCTCCTCAGGCTGCGGACTGGTCATCCATTCCCCTGCCTTCCTTTAGAGTGGGAGAGAGTCAGGGGAGAGTCATCTGTCCTTCCCCCTCCTACTGGCACTCAGGTTGGTCAAATTCAAACCTAGAGAGGTGAGACCTGCATGGATGTGAAGAGAGGGTCCTCCCCTCTCAAAAAAATGATTCCAGTCTGGTAGACGCTTCTGCCATCACAGTGTGCCACTTCTTAGAATAAATCCTCGTTGGACGAGGAACAGAGCATCACTGACCCCCCCGTTCCCTCTCTCTGGCAGGAAGTCTCGGCAGCTCCGGCCGTCTGCAGTGGGAGGGTACATGGAATCTTGAGTTGGGCAAGAGGAAGTGTCACCCTTGGAAATGAAGGATTCTTCACAGAAATCAGTTCTTATTCAAGATGGATTATGAGCATCATTGAAAGCTACTGAGGCGTCTCTGGTCCTCCATCCTCTCAGTGCAGTATCTTCATGATTTCCACCCTGAATCTACAACTCTCTTTATTACATTTCTTGTTCTTGAGCAGAATTTATTAAAAAGAATGACACTAAAATGCTGACACTAAAAACTTATTCCTTTATCATATAAACTGTAAACATGATGAGAAATCTAACAACATTCCCAACCACTTGTTCATTCAAAAGCTGTTGAAATGTCTGCTATTTGAAATGTCCCCAGGCATATGCCTGGGGCTTTCAGGTGGCTTAGTGGCAAAAAACCTAACCTGCAATGCAGGAGACACAGGAGTAGTGGGTTCAGTCCCTGAGTCGGGAAGATCCCCTGGAGGAGGACATGGCAACCCATTCCAGTATTCTTGCTGGGAGAATCCTATGGACAGAGGAGCTTGGAGGACTACAGTCCATGGGATCGTGAAGAGTTGGACGTAACTGAGCGACTGAGCGTGCACGCACGCACATATGCTAGCAGTCCATGAGCAAATATGATGCAGACTTTGCCATCAACTAGCCAGCTCTATTACCTGCTGATAATTACTGCAGTGGAGATGAGCAATCAGTTCCATGAGAATACAGGAAAAAATCAGGGTGTCAGAGGCACAGGAGGTACCACCCAAGAGGCCAACAAATTAGAGGAGAGTATTATAGAACTGGGGTATCGTTAGGTAAAAGTCAGAAAAGCGTAACAACAGTTATGTTCTGGAAAATACATGTAAATAAGTAATACTGAAGGGTGGAAAATAAACTGTTCATAGAAGGGAAGAGAGAATGTGATAGAAAAGTATTATTTATGCAGGTAAGGGTTAGATAGCAAAGGTAAAGGAATTTAGATTTTTTTCATCTTGTGGGCATCAGAGGCTTACTCATTAAAGCCACCATGGTAAATAGAACGTCAAATGTCTGAATTGGGAGATGTAAGAACACAGAGTCTGCAAGCTTTAAACAGTGACTGTGAGTAGAAACAGAAGGGGCAAAGTCAGGGATCACCCCTGTTTCTAACTTGAACAACAAGGTAGATGGTGGTTCTGCTGCTGCTGCTAAGTCACTTAGTCATGTCCAACTCTGTGTGACCCCATAGACAGCAGCCCACCAGGCTCCCCCGTCCCTGAGATTCTCCAGGCAAGAATACTAGATGGCAATACAAAGAGAAGTGATGTTTCCATCTGTAATAGGTCAAGAGCAAGGTGGGGCATGTTATATTTGAGATCCTTGAAGGAAACAGAGGTGGCCATTTCTAGCAAAGATCTGGATCTCCCATGATAATGAAACAATGAGGCGGTTTCTGTGTTTATAGGTAGTGGGTGCAGACTTAAGTAAAGTTCTGTGCTATTGGAAGGAGCTTTGATCCACAATCAGTGTGTGTCTCACACTGGCATAAAGTGGCAGTGTACAGCATCCCAAACCCATTGACCAGGACATCTAAAATTACAGCACTGAGAAGATGTCAAATGACCCAAAAATAGGGGACCGAGTGATATATGAGAGGCTATGGAGTTACATGTAGGAGAGGGACAGCATGACATGGGATTATCTGTTAAAAGGGGGAAAAGGAACAGAGAGATGAGCAGATAGATTCACCCCAGAGGAGAAAAAGACTGCAAAGAGTGAAGAGATTTGGAGTTCATCTCACGAGGGACATGTGAATCTGTCTGCAGAGATTGCTGAGGGGGGTTGGTTTTTTTATATTGATACTCTCTGAGTGTGGATGCATTTCTCTCCTATCAAAGCAAAGCAAAACAAGACAAAACAACAACAGAACAGGAAAAAAAAAAAAAAGGCTGGGTTATGATGAATGCCACAGCTTATCCTGGCACATACAGGAAAACCAAATTCTCAAATTTGGACACTAAGCCCATTTAATTCAACACTGCTTCTTTTTCTTGTAATCTTTGGTCCATCTAAACCACAAGCCCCTCTGTTGGCTTGTCTTCTCCAGTGGGCTTGTCTCTAGTTACGCCCTGCTTCCTGTCTCTGACTCACTGACCAGAGCTCTTTATTGAATCACGCCTATATTTGTTCCAGAGTTTTTAATAAAATGCTCATCTGATCACTTCTTTTACTTTTTTCTAGGATTCTTGGCCTGGAGAATCCCAGGACAGGGAGCCTGATGGGCTGGTGTCTATGGGGTCGAAAAAAAAAAAAAAAGGCTGGGTTATGATGAATGCCACAGCTTATCCTGGCACATACAGGAAAACCAAATTCTCAAATTTGGACACTAAGCCCATTTAATTCAACACTGCTTCTTTTTCTTGTAATCTTTGGTCCATCTAAACCACAAGCCCCTCTGTTGGCTTGTCTTCTCCAGTGGGCTTGTCTCTAGTTACGCCCTGCTTCCTGTCTCTGACTCACTGACCAGAGCTCTTTATTGAATCACGCCTATATTTGTTCCAGAGTTTTTAATAAAATGCTCATCTGATCACTTCTTTTACTTTTTTCTAGGATTCTTGGCCTGGAGAATCCCAGGGACAGGGAGCCTGATGGGCTGGCATCTATGCGGTCGCACAGAGTCGGACACGACTGAAGCGACTTAGCAGCAGCAGCAGCATACCTGACTTACTACATTGTGTTAGTTTCAGGCATACAGCAAAGTGATGCAGTTAACTTCCGGTCACTTTCAGTCAGGGCCTTTCCAGGTAGCTCAGTAGTGAAGAATCAACCTGTCAATGCAGGAGACACGGGTGTGGTCCCTCGGTTGGGAAGATCCCCTGGAAGAGGAAATGGCAACCCACTATTCTTGCCTGGGAAATCCCAGGAACAGAGGAGCCTAGAGGCCTATAGTCCATAAGGCTGCAAAAAGTCAGACATGACCCCATGAGCAGCTCACTCTTTGAGCAACTGAGCACTATTACTGCTGCTCTGCTTATAGACAGAGGAAAGATCAGATGATGATAAGGCGAGAGGCCGCTGGCCACAAACTGGAACAAGAGTTCTCACCAGGAACTGAATGTGTTAGTGCCTTGATCAAGCGTGTTGAATTACTGCAACTGATTCCATCATTTCAACGTGTTGAATTACTGCAACTGATTCCATCATTTCCTTCATGTTTTACAACAAAGTAACAGATAATAAAAGTCTGTTGTTGAAGCCATCTGGTCTGTGGTGTTTTGTTATAGCGGCTTGGGCAGACTAATGCATTTGGTAAACCATTCAGATCTCTGGCCCACTTTTTAACCTGGTTGTTTGTTTCACATATTGTTGAATTTTCAGATTCCATAGTATGTTTTGGATGCAAATCATTTAACAGGTACATGTGTTGCAAATATTTCTCCCTAGAGAGGGGTATATCTAGATTTTTAGCTCGGAATATTGTTTCGCGGTTGCCCATTTATAGACCTGCTGTTCCCACTAGTCTATAACTCTTTGCCATTGGGGCAGTGTCTTCACATCTGGGTACCTCTTGCATCAGCATACAGCCTGGCACACACCAGACACACAGTATAAATCACTGGCTGGCTGAGAGAATAATGGATGAGCAGTGACATGGAAGAAAGGACTCATATATCTCAATGAGAGTTTAGTGTCAGGCAAATGGGTCAAGATCAGCCCCCGAGGGTGGGGTTATGGTCACTGGAAATAAATGTCAGTGTCACACAGCTGAGGGTTAGCATCACAAAGGTAGGAGGAATCAGTCTGTAGTTCAGAGAGAGACATGGTGTCTGAGACTTACACAGCAGGGAGCACTGTGAGCTTTAGCATCTCTCAAATTAGGTGCATCTTTCCCTGAAGAGGGGGTGAGAAATGCTGGATTCCACATCCGTTCTCCACTGTGTCGAGGACCAAGCCATCCGGTCTCTGTCAATGCACCTCTAATATCTGGCATCACATCCTACTCTTTTGGAACTCAGTCCTGCAGTTGAAAGAATTCAGATGACAGTTGTCCAACTCTAGAACCCCTTCCTGCTTCCTCTTGGTGTTCTTCTTCCTTGGCATCCCTTTCAAGGCACGCACTGAACCTCATCTTTTGAAAAGGCTTTCAACATGGTTATGAATTTAATCCTTCTGTGGGCTCTCTTGAATCTGCCTGGTGAGTATCTGCATATCTTTCTCCTTAATTGCCCAAGAGAAATCCTGAGGGAATCACGAAAGATGGGTGAGGACAGGAGCAAGGTTCCAGACTGCAAGCGCGGGACTGACTCCTTCAGCGCTTCCCACCAGGTTTCTTCCTGTGTCTTTGCGTCTGGGTGATTGCCTGAGTGCTTTTGGGGGCGGCGTGGACCCTGAAACCTGACCCTAGAGTCTCTAAGGAAGACAGGGGCCTGACTCTGGGCCTGTGGAGAACAGGACTGACGCTTGGTATGTGCTAATGAAAAGTGGAGTCCAGGGTGGAAAACAGGGGTCCAGCTAATGGACATCGCAGAACATTCAGGGGTTTAGGTCTTGTCCAGACATGGTTCCAGTCATTCAAGCAAAACCCCTGGAGGTATTTATGAATCCCCTCTTATACCCCACATTCAATCTGATCGGAACCTGTTGCTGTCTCTGTCTTCTAAACATTTCCTAAATCCTTCACATGTCACAACCTCCACAGATCGTATGGCTCAAGACACCCTATTCTGTCTTTATTACCAAATCATTCTAACAGGGCTCTCTGCTTTATATACCTACACACCACACTTCTCTATAAGGAAATTATCATCTCCTCTCTACACAACACCCTGAAGCGATTCCATGTGTCACTTAGGAGACAAGTTCATGTCCTTACAACACCCTACAAAATCTCGTATCTCCTCTTTGGCCTCTTTCCCTTCCTGCCTTTCTCCCTGTCCCCCACCCTGGCCTCTGTGATGTGCCTTAAATGGGCCTCAGGACTCTTGCTCCAGACATATTCTCTCACTGGAATTCCTTGCCCTAGACACCTGATTAACTCCCACGTCTTCATTACCTTGCTCATCTCTCCCATTGGCCCTGAGGTCTTCCCAACTGCTGATGCAGTACTGCACAATGACCCCCACATACCCACGTGCATGCACACCTCTGATACTTCCCCTCCCTTGCTCCCTGCACTAATCACCACCCAGCATACTATACCACTGATGTATTCCTGTATTTACTATTACTGAATGTCTCCACTCATCAGAATGCATGACAGCAGAGGGCATATCTCTGTTTTGTTCACTGTGTAGCCCAGGCCCTTAGAACCTGCGACATACTAGATGCTCAATATTTATTTGTTGAATGAACGGTTACCTCCCTTGTCAGACTCTGTTAGCATTTGCCCTGCTCTTTAAATGACACATATCATTCAGCCTTGCATTGTCAGGAGAAAGGGATAATATTGGCTAAAGCGTTCTAAAAGTGGCAAAGATCGGAAGTTCTCCATGAGTTGATTTGTCATATGTCTACTGAATCTTGGAAGGTATTTAAGGAAGGTTGTGTTTGATCAATACTTTGAAGAAAACTTAATGACAACTAAAAGGGAAAACCCCTTTCATCTTATGAAATATATATGTTCTTATCATTTTCTTCATGTTTTACAACAAAGTGATCCAGTTTACATATTCAACTTACAAATAAAAATCCTGGAGAGAAGGGTGGGGCAACTTGCCTATTGAGTCTCCTCCTTTGTTTTTTTCAAATAATATCTGAAAAATAATCTCAGAATTTGTGCTCTATGTGTCTCTGTCCAGTTGCTTTGACCTTTGATCCGGACTACAAAGATGCCATCACTCCTCCCTACCTGATCTACTTGAAGTCTGATTACTTGCCTTGTGTTGGAGTCCTGATCCACCCTCTTTGGGTGATCACAGCTGCACACTGTAACTTACCGTGAGTAATAAGCCTCCAACATCACCCTATGCTTTGAGTTCTCAGGCTGGGCACAGACCAGAATCCTCCCTGGGGTCCACTCAAGTTAAATGGGATTTGAGAGACGTTCTGGGGATGTTCAGTAGTAGACAAAGGCTTTGGGGAAGAGCTCATCAAGGCTTATAGTGTGTTAATTGCTCAGTCATATATCTGATTCTTTGTGACCTCATTGAGCTTGGACCACCAAGCTCCTCTGTCCATGGAATTCTCCAGGCAAGAAAACTGGAGTGAGTTGTCATTTCCTTCTCTAAGGTATCTTTCCAACCCAGAGACTGAACCCAAGTCTCCTGCATTGCAGGCAGATTCTTTACCATCTGAGCCACCAGGGAAACCCCATAAAGGTCCAGAAGGATGGATAATCCACGTCTGTTCAGTCTTCTCACAAACATCTCTATTGTTCTAGGAGGCTTCAGTTAGTACTGGGGGTTACAAAACCATCCAATATATATGAAGAAAAATATATACAAGTGGTTGGTTATGAGAAGATGATTCATCACCCACAATTTTCCATCACTTCTATTGAGGACAACCTCATGTTAATCAAGCTGCAAACCCATATTGTACTCAACGACTACGTGAAAATGGTCAACCTGCCCAGACAGCCTGCTGCTGCAGACGACATGTGCACCGTCTCTACCTGGGCCTACAACCTGTGTAATCTCTGTGGGTGGCTCTCGGAACCAGACATGCGCCTCTCCTACCTACACTCTTCCTTAGCTCCTGCCAATTTTCCCCACCGAACTTTCTTCCAACCTTTCCATTCATCCTTTCATCTCCTTTCCTTCTCCAGAGTCTCACTATATGAGTCCTGAAGTATTTTCTGTATCTTTCTACATCTTTGCTTTCATATCTGATAGATGTGTTAGTGGAAAGAAGACATTTGTATTCTGGGCTTCATTTGCTGTTATGACAGCTCATTGGTCACTTTACCTTTGAAACCTTAATTTTCTTAATCCTAAAATGTGGCATAAACTACATTAGATGGTTTCAAACCATTGCAGGCATTAAAGAAACTTAAAGCCCTGAAATAGAGCAAAATTATGTTTATGTAGTAAACACAAGATAAACACACAATATTGTGCTCAATCATGCAGAACTTCTTTATGCAGAATTGTGATAGAGATCAACAAAAGTCTAAGGCTTTTAACTGGCAACATTTTAAAAATGAATATTCACTCACTTCATTAGAAAATTGGAAGGGATAAGTTGGGAGATTGGAATTGACATATACACTACTACACATGAAATAGATAACTAATAAGGGCCTATATACATAGCGTAGGTAAGGCTACTGATATTCTGTAATGACCTATATGGGAAAAGAACCTTAAAAAGAAAGGATATATGTATAACTGATTCACTTTGCTATATGCCTGAAACTAACACAGCATTATAAATAACTGTATTCCAGTGGGGGGAATTCCTTGTCCTTGTCCTTTGAGAGACAACTTGAGTTTTGGAAATAGGCAAATGATTTTCTGTTAAGCAGTATGTTTGATTTATCTGTGTTATGTCATTTTAATCAAAAAGAGACATAACTTACCAAAAAATGCAGTTTATTTTGATCTGGCTCATGAAGTAGTTGAGTAAGCATTTCTTAAAAAGGCCTTTCCAAAAGGAAAGTTGAGCTATACAGTTACTGCTAGACTAGAAAATAAGGCAAAGAATCTCAATCATTTTCTTTTAAAAAATTAATATATTATTTTCATATAAAGATACTCAAATAAACACACCCCTAAAAAGCAAAATCTCAAATATACTTCCTCCCAGAGAAGAATCCTTGGCAAGAACACCCAACATGTGTATGGAAACTTCTTTGTTCTTATTTCTCTCATTTTGTTGCAGGTTGGAAAAATTTTGTTATAGATCTTCAGAATTCACAATATGTGCCAACCATTGATATAAAGGAAATGATTTCAATTATAAATGAGGAGACCTAGTTTCAAATCCAAGTTTTATGGGTTTAAGAGAAACCACTTTTTGCATGATTTTTTTTTTAGCAGATACTGTATACTTTTGATCTGATGAATGAAAAACTAGGCTTAGATCGCTCTAAATTCCTTCAGACTCTCAAAATATTAATAAGAGAGACATTGTCTAATGGCACAAACTTGCAGCTAGTAGATAAATAAGTTCTGGAAATCTAATGCACAGTATAGGATGATCCCCTGAAGGAGGGCATGACAACCCACTCCACTATTCCTGCCTGGAGAATTGCCATGGACAGAGGAGCCTGGCAGGCTACAGCCCATGAGATTGCAAAGAGCTGGACAAGACTGCGCGACTAATCACACACAGTGAATATAGACAGCGACTTGTAT
>SJYC01104865.1:0-19834 GCA_006408675.1 Madoqua kirkii
CTGGCAGGCTACAGCCCATGAGATTGCAAAGAGCTGGACAAGACTGCGCGACTAATCACACACAGTGAATATAGACAGCGACATTGTATTACAGTCAAACTTGCTGAGGGACTGGATTGTCATTTTTTTCCACCAAAAAAAAAAAAAAGAAATGATAATTCTGTGCAGTGATAGAGGCAGACTATGGCCAAAGATATTGATCTCTAGTGGTTTTGACCTCCAGTGGCTTGACGTGGGGCTTGAGTTCGCAGCCAGAGATTGAGGCCAGGTTGCAGCAGTGAGAACACCAAATTCTAGCCACTAGACCAGTGGTCAGTGACAAGGACTGTGGCCCTTCAGTTTTCCAGAAAAGAATTCCCACAAAGACAGAAAGTAGTGAAACGAGTGAAGTATTTATTAGGAGGAAAAAGACTACAGTATGTGTTCATAGCCACACGGGTAGACTCAGACGAAGAAAGAGAGAGTTGAGACCTCAAGCAGGTTCAGTCACTTGTATAGGATATTTTTCCAGGTTTCCTTAGGCTAATCGTTTTGATTTGCCAGGTTCACAGTCCATATCTGGTATATCTCAGGATCCTCCTACGTGTGCACATGCATCTCTTAACCAAGAGGGATTCTACCGCAAAGGCCTACGGGTAGAGCCTCCTTTGATACAACTCCACTTTGACCTCTAAGGAAACTTTCTATGCATCTGTGGTCAGGGAGGCCTCTTGACTTCGAGAATGAGAAATATGTAGTCTGGGCAGGGCCCAGCCTCCTCCCTTAATTGTCCTATTATTCTCCTCTTGGAGTTTTTGGTCCACAGAGAATGAATCTCCTATCACTTTACCATTGTGGGGCGGGGGTGGGGCGGGGCAGGGGGACATCCACCTCTGACTCAATACTACAATATTCAAATGTGTCAAATCAATATACTGTATACCTCATATTTATGCAATGTTTCATGTCAGTGTGTTTCAACTGAAAAATTAGAAAGGAATAGGTGAGGAATATAACCTGTGGGGCAAATTATAAACCTGAAAGCTCAAAAAGTAAAATAAAATTAAACTGAATAAATAAAAATTCCAACTTAAAGGCCACTTTTAAAATGTCTGACCTTCCAGAAAAAAATTGTAATTTCATGTCAGTGTGTTTCAACTGAAAAATTAGAAAGGAATAGGTGAGGAATATAACCTGTGGGGCAAATTATAAACCTGAAAGCTCAAAAAGTAAAATAAAATTAAACTGAATAAATAAAAATTCCACTTAAAGGCCACTTTTAAAATGTCTGACCTTCCAGAAAAAAATTGTAAGTAATTTGTTTCACTTCATTGCAGAAATGTCTTGTATTTCCATCTAACTTCCAAGAATTTAACCTCTTTTATAAATAGACGCTTTGTATCTTGAGAAATTGTTAATCTGATCACTTCCTACTGTCTTAGTGGCTGCGGTTTTGATTTCTGTTTTTGAACTCTTGTTTCTACCAGGAAAGGAACTATGTTGAAAACGAAGGAAAGGAAAGAAGGAAATTTGGTATCTCATAACTTCTTAAGGAAGTTGTATTTCTTTCTTCCAGACAAGGACCCTGACTCACTGCAGAATGTGAATATCTCTGTAATCTCCCAAGCTGAGTGCCGCAGAGCCTATAAAAACATCCGCATCAGAGACAATATGATGTGCGTGGGCATCGTGCCAGGAAGGAGGCTGCCCTGCAAGGTAACATGCTCTCCGTTCCTTAATGTCCCCATTTGATTGCATCCTTTGACAGAAAAATAACTTGGTCTCCTTTTCCCTGGCAGGAAGTCGCAGCTGCCCCAGCGGTGTGCAATGGCATACTTCAAGGAATCCTGACATTTGCAGATGGGTGTGTTTTGAGAGCCGATGTGGGCATCTATACCAGGATCATTAACTACATACCCTGGATTGAATATACCATCCGGAACAACTGAGTTCTCATGGCAGGAATTCTAGACCCTGTGACATCACCTGTTCCTAAGTCCAGCCTTGGAATTAAATCTAATCAGGTGTCCTGAGTTGCATCGCACATGTCTGTCTCACTCCTGCCCCACAGGATGGGTGGCTGATACCTCCTTGTATGTGACTATACATGGCAACCCTTCCTCCTCCCCTATTGACAATGATGGCAAACTCCATACCTCTTGGAATTTATGAAGTGGCGACTGTGTTCTCGCTAATGAACTGATCATTGCCTTCAGTTCAGTTCAGATGCTCAGCCGTGTCCAACTCTTTGAGACCTCATGAATCGCAGCACGCCAGGCCTCCCTGTCCATCACCAACTCCGAGTTCACTCAGACTTGCGTCCATCAAGTCAGTGATGCCATCCAGCCATCTCATCCTTGGTCGTCCCCTTCTCCTCCTACCTGCAATCCCTCCCAGCATCAAAGTCTTTTCCAATGAGTCAACTCTTCACACGAGGCGGCCAAAGTACTAGAGTTTCAGCTTTAGCATCAGTCCTTCCAAAGAAATCCCAGGGCTGATCTCCTTCAGAATGGACTGGTTGGATCTCCTTGCAGTCCAAGGGACTCTCAAAAGTCTTCTCCAACACCACACTTCAAAAGCATCAATTCTTCGGCACTCAGCCTTCTTCACAGTCCAACTCTCACATCCATACATGACCACAGGAAAAACCATAGCCTTGACTAGATGGACCTTAGTTAGCAAAGTAATGTCTCTGCTTTTGAATATGCTATCTAGGTTGCTCATAACTTTTCTTCCAAGGAGTAAGCATCTTTTGATTTCATGGCTGCAATCACAATCTGCAGTGATTTTGGAGCCAAAAAAAATAAAGTCTGACACTGTTTCCACTGTTTCCCCATCTATTTCCCATGAAGTGATGGGACCAGATGCCATGATCTTCGTTTTCTGAATGTTGAGCTTTAAGCCAACTTTTTCACTCTCCTCTTTTACTTTCATCAAGAGGCTTTTTAGTTCCTCTTCACTTTCTGCCATAAGGGTGGTGTCATCTGCATATCTGAGGTGATTGATATTTCTCCTGGCAATCTTGATTCCAGCTTGTGTTTCTTCCAGTCCAGTGTTTCTCATGATGTACTCTGCATATAAGTTGAATAAGCAGGGTGACAATAGACAGCCTTGACGTACTCCTTTTCCTATTTGGAACCAGTCTGTTGTTCCATGTCCAGTTCTAACTGTTGCTTCCTGGCCTGCATACAGATTTCTCAAGAGGTAGGTTAGGTGGACTGGTATTCCCATCTCTTTTAGAATTTTCCACAGTTTATTGTGACCCTCACAGTCAAAGGCTTTGGCATAATCCATAAAGCAGAAATAGATGTTTTTTTGGAACTCTCTTGCTTTTTCCATGATCCAGCGGATGTTGGCAATTTGATCTCTGGTTCCTCTGCCCTTTCTAAAACCAGCTTGAACATCAGGAAATTCACGGTTCATGTATTGCTAAAGCCTGGCTTGGAGAATTTTGAGCATTACTTTACTAGCATGTGAGATGAGTGCAATTGTGTGGTAGCTTGAGCATTCTTTGGCATTGCCTTTCTTTGGGATTGGAATGAAAACGGACCTTTTCCAGTCCTGTGGCCACTGCTGAGTTTTCCAAATTTGCTGGCATATTGGGTGCAGCACTTTCACAGCATCATGTTTCAGGATTTGAAATAGCTCTACTGGAATTCCATCACCTCCACTAGCTTTGTTCATGATTGCCTTACTGAATTAAAAAAAAAAAAAGTCACTCTATTGCCATCTTGGGTGACAAAACGCCTACTACTTGCACTGGATTCAATTACATGTGCTTTGGGCAAGTTTTACATGCCAGCTGGAAGTCTGAGAAGGATCAAACTAAACAGAATTCCCAGGGAGGAGAGAGGGTTTAAGGGGGGACACCATAGGAGGAATGATGGCACTTGGTTTCTCCTTGCGCACACAACTCTCAGCACCAGACGTGGATTCTGGACATTCATTTTACAGCATCCTCAGTAGGGACTTAGCTCTGAGAGGTTAATACCAAAGGTAACTGGGGTTAGGACACAGCAGGTGAACAGAGCACAGGAAGAATTTTCCCAGTGTGCTCTGTCTACGATGTCAGCTGCCCCAGGAGCTTCATTCTCCCTCAGTTAAACACTCTTGCCTTTTCCTTCCTTCTTCTCCTTTCATCTCACTCCTACAGGCCCAGTTACCACCTGAGAGCATAGATTTCCATGGGGAGTGGCCTTTGACCAGTATTATATTAAGGGCGAGATTGGTCAGTGACATTTTTGCAAATTAGGTCTTTGCAAGAAGTCTCTGCACATGCTCCATTTGGTTCCATTGCTCACTTTGCTTGTGGAGCCATTCTAAAACAATGAGAATAATGAAGAAGGACTTTAGAACAGACCAGCTTGTCTATCTGCTCACTCATGTCTTCTGCAGTGACAGCACTTTGGCTAGAATTCTCAGGGATACATATTTTCCTCCTCCAAACTGACCTTGAAAAATTCTAGTACATTAATTCTTCCTCAAATAGCTTATCCCCATTCTGCTCCTTCCAAGTGTCTACCAGGGCAGAGTATCAGCCACTCTCAAGAAATTCACATTGATCTTGACCTCAGGAATGAGAACTAGATTAATGCTGATTGATCTTCTGGCTCCTGAGAAGAATTCAATTCTCCTTCTTCCTTCATGCATCCCTCCGAGGGGTTTTAATATCACAAAATTCTCAGGGATACATATTTTCCTCCTCCAAACTGACCTTGAAAAATTCTAGTACATTAATTCTTCCTCAAATAGCTTATCCCCATTCTGCTCCTTCCAAGTGTCTACCAGGGCAGAGTATCAGCCACTCTCAAGAAATTCACATTGATCTTGACCTCAGGAATGAGAACTAGATTAATGCTGATTGATCTTCTGGCTCCTGAGAAGAATTCAATTCTCCTTCTTCCTTCATGGCATCCCTCCGAGGGGTTTTAATATCACAAGAGGAGGAGGGCATGGCAACCCACTCCAGTATTCTTGCCTGGAGAATCCCATGGACAGAGGAGCCTGGTGGGCTGCAGTCCACAGAGTCACAAAGAGTCAGACATGACTGAAGCTACCTAGCATGCCTAGGTCACCAAGTAAATAGGAGCTCTTCTTTTATAGATGTAAAAGAAGACTCAGTCTTAGCACAGGATCCATTCTCTAGGGCAGTGTTTCCCAACCTTTCTGGTACCAGGGACTGGTTTCATGAAAGACAATTTTTCCACAGACCAGGGCCCAGGGATGGTTTGGGATGATTCAAGGGCATTACATTCACCGTGCACTTTGTTTCCGTTATTATTACATCAGTTCCACCTCAGATCATCAGGCTGTAGATCCAGAGATTGGGGACCCCTACTCTAGGGCACCCAGGCTCTCTTTGGCTCAAAGGGAATTAAATCAGTTAATATAACTAACAAGTTTGCAAGCAAAGAAGCAGGCTGGAATACTTTAGCTTATTGACTCACATCACTCCACTGCTATCAAATCTGTTGGGGTTGTTTTGGCTTACTTTTGGTTCTATAAATCAAATAACTTGAACAGTCAGTTTCACTGCTGGATCCCATTTTAATGGTGAGTCCTTGAAAGAATCCTCTTAAAGGCTCCAAAACATTACCGTGTTGTGTCATTCATTTCCATTTTAGGAGGTGAAGAAGCAGGTGAAATGAGTAACTTGAGGTTGTCTATTAAGTTATTACACTTTAAAATGCAAAAAGTTCTTTAGCAGGAGCTAAATGATACTGAGAGAGGAGAAAATGTGACCCCTGCAAAGTTCTTCTTTGAACAGGCTTCTCTGTTCATTTGCATGTTGGATTTTTAAGAGAAAATAGGACGGCATCTATGACTCAGTATCCCGAAGGGTGGGATAAGTCTAATTTTAAGTCACAGCCTCAGGAAGCCTGCTGTTGTCATGTGCCTGAGCCACATTCTCTATCAACTCTGTAAGTCACATTGCTAGAAACTTCCCTCTTCATCTGCCTCCTCCTTTATCTCTCTCACTTTGTTCAGAATTTCTGTAAAGAAAATAGGGGCGTCACTTATTAGCCTCCTCAGATCCTAATAAGACATTAGGATTTGGAGAGCATGCTGACTAAGGGGATACTTCCTATAAACACCATTCTCCAGGCTGAGAAGCTATGATTCCCCAAAGCTGTGACTGGATGGGCCAGGATCATACTAAAACCAGGCGAAGATCAGGCTAGAGCTTGTGCCTGTGCACAGAAATAATATTGTAATGATGAGGCTTTCAAAGACTTCATAGAATTTAGAGTTTCTTTCCTCTGTGTATTTCCTTCAAGGATGGGAGGGGTTGAGAACCCATAAAATGAGTTCTGCTCAGTAGGGAACCAGGGTGGGAAAAAAGCCCTGGTTTAAAGTCATCAGCTATGACAACTGGAATAGAATAAAACTGCCTACTGGGGGCTTCCCTGGAGGTCCAGTTAAGACTCCATGCTTCCAATGCAAGGGGCGTGGGTGTGATCCCTGATCAGGGAACTAAGTGTCTACATGCCACCCCAGTGTAGCCGAAAGAAAACAAAGCTGTGGTTCTTGATGAAACTGAACAAGACAATAACAAAAACTTAAAATTAAAAAAGAAATCACCCACTGGAACTAAAGACAGGGAGCCAGGGGCTGAGGAATCCCAAGGCCATCACTCCCAGACCCTTTGGAAACTCAGCACAGCACTAGGCACCTTGATGATCTCACTTGGGGATTTCGGGCAACTGCTCTGATCAAAATTCAACCAAAATGCCAAAGAGAGAGGACTCAGGTACCCAAATGCCAGACTGTCAGTCCCCTCCTCGCCGTCGTCCTTGTCTTCTGGAGCCAGGCAGGTGTTCACCACCACACATGAGAGGGGCTGAGAAGACCAACGCTATGGCTGCCGTCATGACCTCTGCGCAGGTCATGGAGATCCGCGGGCAGACGGCGCCCCCTGGTGGAGGAAGCTTCTCACTCCCCACAAGCGCAGAGAAAAGAGCAGGTAGGTGCTGCCTGGCAAACCACCCACCCACTGTGCCATCAGAGATGGGGCTGCCTTTGAAATGCCTCCGCATTCCCTCACGCCCACCCGACACCCCAGTCACCTGCTCGTGTGGACCACACCGTCTGAGATGGAGAAGCTCCGAGCTGGAAGCGGGGTGGGTCAGCGGCAGTCCAGCCCCCCTTCTCTGCAGGGGTCTCAGGACTGGCGTCTCTCTCATAACTCCCCTCCCTGTGGTTCCCGGCCATTCATCTGGGGCTGAGCCTGCTGTTCTGCCCTCAGTCCACACGTACCCTTCCTCAGAATGCAGATCCATTTCTGAGCCATGGCTTTAGGTCAATATTTGGTGAGCCCTCCATTCCGGAACCCAGACCCTGGTCCTTTCTAGGTCAGGCCCTCTCTGTGGATCTTACTTTTAAAAAGATCAACTGGAGATTGTGGCGTGAGAAGTTCAGGAGGTGCTGAGGACAGAGGATGTGGATCTAATTGGGAAAACATGTGCTTGTTTATGCAAGCAGTGTTTGTGGTGGTGGTGGGGAGGTATCATACATTGAGATGTTCACGCTACCTCTTTTCTGAGCTCCCAGGATCTCTTTGGGTATCCTTCTTTCCTCTGGACATTGATACTGGTCTTAAAATGCAATATGCCTCTATACATGTGGAGAAAATAGTTCACAGTGATTAAGTCTTCCCAGGTGGTACTAGAGGTAAAGAACCCACCTGCCAATGCAGGAGATGTTGAGACACAGGTTCGATCCCTGGGTCAGGAAGATCCCTGGAGGGGGGCACGGCAACCTGCTCCAGTATTCTTGCCTGGAGAATCGCATGGACAGAGGAGCCTGGTGGGCTATGGTCCTTGGGGTCACAAAGAGCTGGACATGAGTGAAGCAACTTAGCACAATACCACCACTGTGGGAAGAATAGCCAACAGTGATTAAATCCTTCCTACATGACTCTGTATGTTCCTAAAGGCTTCACCTGAATTGGGTTGTTTAATCCAAGAAGCAACCTTCTGAGTTGGGGAGTTAGTGTCAGCACTCTGCAGACACAGACCCTAAGCTTCAAGGTGAAGTCTTCCGCAGAGTCACAAGTGGCTGCTGGGGCCACAGATCAAGCCTTGAGCTCACTGGGCTGAGTGTTCTCTGAAGTGCAGGGAGAGTCTGCTTGTAATAAAGAGGCCAGAAGGGAAGATTCAGGTCCGGGAGGGCCATCAGGGCAGAGGGGCAAGAGGAGGAGGAGGTTGGGTCTGTGGTTGGGACCCAGAGGGTGGTTTTTATTCATTTCCCCAGTTTGGGTGTCTCACTGTGTCTTTACTGCAGGTGCAGAACAGCGTTCTGCCCTGGGTCACATTGGCCACGTGTAGGCTCAGCTCGCTCTCACTGACCCTCGTGGCCCGGTAGTTCGCTCCAGGGAGGTTTATGACTTCCTCATCCCCGGTACTCCGCAGACTGGCCAGCACCTGCAGTTGCCCCCGGAGATCCTGCTGGTACCAGCTCATCCAGGGGTACTGGGAATCCTTCAGGATGCACCGCAGGGTTTCAGCCTGTCCGCGCAGTACCAGGACCCACCTGGGCTTTTGCTCCACCAAGTTCATGGCTGCATCTGAAACACACAAGCCGGCCAGGCTGAAGCTCCTGTGGGTAGTGGCCACCCCCAGATCTCTAGCTGCAGCCAAAACCTGAAGAGGGATCCCATGAGTAGTGCTGGAGGAGGCTGTTGCAGAAGGGGTCCTTTCACAGGGTGAGGGGACCGCAGGGCAGTCTTGGCAAGGCTGGGGTCAGGGAGCAGAACTTTCTGCACCTACAGGCACCTCTGTGGCCCAGCCCATCTTTTCCTCCCTCAGTCCACCAAGCGGTTGTCTCTGCCAGGCCCCTGACCTGTACTCACGGCAGCCAGGAGACCCAGACCCACAAGGCGGGAAACGGGGCCATTCCCTCGCCTCTCCAGCAGGGCAGGGGGATGGGGCCACCAGCAGGAGAGCAGACGCTGACCTGGGAGGCCCGATTAGTGGCTGAGACTCTCTGGGCCTGACACTCAAAAAGGAGTGGCTTTTCCAGGAAACTCAGTATCTTGTCTCATCTGCTCACTAAAGCTCAAACCTCAAACTGGAGTTTCCTGTTTCAGCACACCAGTGTGCACTCACACACACGCATACACGTTCCCCACACTCACCCCGGGGGCCTCAGTGAGTGCATCTGGACCTGCACCCTCTCAGCTACTTTGCAGAGAGATTCCTAGAAACATGACGCTGAATCTGTGTCTCAGATCTTCACAAGGAATTAAAATAACTCAAACCAAGTCACAGGGCTTCCCTGGTGGCTCAGTGGTACATAATCCTCCTGCCAGTGCGGGAGACACAGGTTCAGTCCCTGGGTCAGGAAGATTCCCTGGAGGAGGGCATGGCAACCCACTCCAATATTCTGGCCTGGGAAATCCATGGACAGAAGAGCCTGGAGGACTACCGTCCACAGGGTTTACCAAAGAGTCGGCCCGACTGAGCAACTAGCGGCAGCCAAGTCAGGCTTATAGACTGAATAGACATTTTCCTGCATTCGCGGAGACTCCTGCAGGGCAACTCTGGTGGTAGGTAAGGAACACTCATCTCTGATGACCCGCGTCTTCCTCTATAAAAGCAAATACAAACAAAACAGAAGAAAATAAGAGCAGAGACTTCCTTCCCCTCCATTTTCTTAGAGCATTTATTTAGAAAACTTCTAAGTTCTTTCTCTGTCTCTTTGAAATGTACATAACCATACTCTCCTTAAAAGCTATATCGCCTCTTGCCAGTATTAAGACCCAGACATGTCTTTCTCAAGGACCTGCAACCATTTCTTTGGAATAAAATCATCAAAGAAGATAAGCCTAACGTGGTCTAGAGCAGATGCCTGGCACCAGGTTGCAAAATGATTTCATCATAAAGATGTGATATAGGGACTTCCCTGACTGTCCAGTGGTTAAGATACTGCACTTCCACTGCAGGGGACCCAGGTTTGATCCCTGGTCGGGGAACTAAGATCCCGCATGCCACGGGGGGTGGCCAGAAAAATAGAAAAATACAATGACATTTATTTTTCCTTTGGTAAAGCCAATTAGCAAACACAGATAGACACCCCAATTCCCAAGGGACTTTGACATGGACTGCAGATTACCGGAATGGACTGCCAAGTCCTCTCATTTGAGGACTAGTTGCTGCTTCTCTTAGGGTTTCCCTTGTGGCTCAGCTGGTAAAGAATCCGCCCGCAATGCGGGAGACCTGGGTTCCATCCCTGGGTTGGGAAGATCCCCTGGAGAAGGAAAAGGCTACCCACTCCAGTATTCTGGCCTGGAGAATCCCATGGACTATATATTCCATGGGGTCACAAACAGCTGGACACGACTGCGCGACTTTAACTTTCACTTTTATTTTTGATTGTGTTTTCCCAGCAATTCACAGTGCTGCCACTTCCTGGCAGTGTGACCTTGGATCTCAGTTCATTTCTCTGTAAGATGGGAGATAGTATTGGAAGCTAGTTCGTAGGAGTAAGTGGATTAACACATGAAAATTTCTTAGAATAGAGCTCCTACTATAGGAGTTGACCTCTAATGTTGCAATTGTAAACTTCCAATTCAATAAAAATATGGCAATTATAGTCACTTTTGCTGGTCTTTGTGGGCTTCCCTGGTGGCTCAGACAGTAAAAAATCTGCCTGTAATGTGGGAAACCTGGGTTCAGTCTCTAGGTTGGGAAGATCCCCTGGAGAAGAGCGCGGCAACCCACTCCAGTATTCTCGCCTGGAGAATTCCCATGAACAGAGAGCCTGGTGAGTCCATGGGGTCGCAAAGAGTTGGACACGACTGAGCAACTAAGCACACACCCAGACTGGTCTTTAATCTCCTGGCATGCTGCAGTCCATGCGGTTGCAAAAAGTCAGATACAGCTTACTTACTCAACACCAACAACATGTATAAAGTAACTTCATTAATATTTTCTACATCACACTTTCAAGTTTGCATAATCTAAATGTGCACAAAATGTGAATTGCACTATATTCTAAGCAGCCTGTGCTGATCCCCCCACCTTTTTTTTGTTGTTGTTGGGGGAGAATCTACCTTTTTTATATTTAACTGTTGACCACAAAATTATTCACAACCCAAAAGTTGAGAGTTATGTTTCATTTGATGGGAATTTTTAGGACTTCAAGCCAGGGAGGGTGCATCTTGAGTAACCCTGAGAACTGCTGTGGGGAAAGCAAGCGAGGGAGCCAAGGTATTTAGCAGTTTTGCAACAAAGATCAGGTAGTCTGAGCATCAGTAGGTAATTGTTAATAAAGAAAATCAGCTATCTAGAGTTAAGGGACTGAGCACTTTTCTTTGTACTGGAAAATGCTCAGTGAAATCATTCTTTTGATATACACCTCAGCCATCTGGGGCCAGTATCCTGTGTTTTCACTCCTTGAGTTTCTTCAGGGATCACTGTAGGGAGCAGCTATAGTCTGAAGGCTGCTAGATAGAAGGTCTTCTTCTTCCTGAGCTGCCTGGAGCTCACCAGCTCACCATCTGGTGGTGGCTGCAATTGCTGATGACCGTGACATCCTTTGTTTACCAACGTGGCAGGAAATATTCCATTTCTCAGAAGTTTCAGGCCTGAAAGTGTCAGTCACTCAGTCGTTTCCAACTCTTTGAGACTCCATGGACTATAGCCCACCAGGCTCCTCTGACCATGGAGTCCTCCAGGCAAGAATACTGAAGTGGGTTGCCATCCCTTCTCAAGGGGATTTTCCTGACCCAGGGATCAAACCTGGGTCTCCTGCATTGCAGGCAAATTCTTTACCATCTGAGCCACCTGGGAAGAGAAGACCTGTTTCAGATGTGCAGCATTATAATGCAACACCTGAACACTCTGCAAAGTGATCACAAGTCTGGTCAGCATCCATCACCGTGCTGTTGATGTCCTTTCTCTCGGGTAACCACCCCTCTGATCTCCTGTGCTGAGTCACTCTTGCCTTCAGCCCCCTTACCTATTCCCAGCATCAGGACTCCAGAGAAGGAGAGAAATGAAGCATTGCCCAAACCACACCTCTTGAACACCAGACCAACGGGCATGCCAAGATATGTGCTCACCCTCACAAGACTCAAGCACTTACTCCTGATGTTTGCTCTCATGAGAGTCACTCTAGGGTTTAGACGATGAGAGGAAAGTGGACTGGGAGAGGGGAGAAAATGGTAACTCAGGGAAAAGGGGAGAAAGAGTAGAGAAAAGCCCCATGGAAAGCCAGACAGAGGGGACCCAGGAGCAGGGATCCCCTGTGTTGCAGTGGCTACTGGCTCTCCCCAGGCCAGTGCTCTGGCCAGTGAGCAGATTGCAGGGAAAGAGATCCTGGGCCCATCTCGGTTTACAGGCCTGGCTGTGCTGTCTCCTAGCCCCTTCTCCTTTTTCCCTTCGCCTTAATCCCCAAATGCGATTGGGATCAGCATGTCTCTGACACCCCTGTTATCTCCTCCCCAAGCTCCTGCTCTGCTCTTGGCCTGGTTCCTATCCAGGGCCAAGGTAAGCCTCTTCCTTCCAGATGGCTGCCTAGCTCCTTACCGTCCCTGCCCTGCTCAGGGTGGGTGGTACAATTGTCCTCTTGAGAAAGGTGCTTTCTCTCAGCTGCACCCCAGCTACTACTCAGGTGCTCCCAGCAGCTGCAAACAACCTCAGCTAGGTTCTTACCAGCTTTGATGAGCTCGGCAGGTGATGGGAAGACTCATCTGCCGGATATGGAGGCTCAGAGGCTCCAGTGTCTATCCACCCTCATTTAAGCTGAATTCCTGTGTAGAAATGTGTGGCCAGACTCTGTGATGGAGGAGGCCCTCCAGGCTAGCCTTGTTTTGTTTTGTTTTTTTTCAGATCCTCTCCATCGTCTGATGTCAGGTGAGGATGGGCTCTATCAGACAATGGAAGAAAGAACTCTAGGGTGAGAGACTTTTGTCCCTTTCCTAAGGAGCAGCAGTGAATGACACCAGCTGCCTCCACCAGGACAAGTTATGGTAGAAATGCCTGCAGGGGAAGGAGTTCTTGGTGGGTGTCGCTGGCCTAAGGGCGTGTTCACTCTCCCAGGGCCCTGTAGTCTCGTGTTTGCTCTGCCACTGACCAGATGCGAGCTCAGACACTGATCAAGTCACTCCTTGATGATTCCATTTTCTCATCCAAAAATTAAATGGGCTGGGGTACTTGGAAAATCAAGTGGATCTGAAGTTCCTTTTCATCCTGGTGTTCCGGTGCTATAATATTCCTTCTGGGCTTCTATTGTTTGCATCGCACTGAAAAGCTTGCCAGCTGCCAGCGGGGAAGCTGGCCAAGCCTCTGGTGGAGGGTCCCTGAATATGATTTCTCTGAAAGAAAATCTTCATGGGAAGAAGGGGAAAGTGCAGAGCATCCCAAAGGCAAATTCATGTTTATTCCCCATTTTCTCCGTCTCATCCTCCTCCTTGCTCCTCCCCAGCAATGTGCAGAAACTCAAAGCTGCCCCAGAATTGCCCATCTGGAAAGCTGATTATGTCTCCCTCACCTCTACATGTCCTTCCAGGGATTAGTAGTCAAGACTCCTCCAGGAGATGGAAATCGAAGCCTTCCCCTCACCCCCTGCCAGCACCTCTTCTCCTTCCTGTGCTGTAGGGAGGCTGGAAGACAGGGCTACGGTCTGTGCATCACTTCTGGGCAGAGACAAAATAGAAAACTCTTGTGAAAACTGAGGTGGGGGACATGTGCCAGAGGGCAGAGGGCTCAGTAAGAACATCCAGGGATACAGGGATGGGGGGCAGGAAGGGAAAGAATGGAGGGAGGCAGAGAGAGAGGTAGAGGGAGAGAAGATTGCAGAAAATTTAAAAAGGAAGGAGAGAAAGTGAGGAAGGGAGAAACAAAACCTCCTTGATTCCACGGAGTCCCCATAGGCAGGACACTTGCCTCGGGTTGGCAGGGGAGAGCCAGAGTGATTCATTCCTGAGCATTCCGCGCCAGGTGCCTACTGCAGGGCAAGAGGACCTTCTCTCTGAGCACCTCACACCTCCTGAGTTATGTAAGTGGCTCCACTCTGAACCCAGAGATAATCAGATCAGAGGGGCCCCAGTCTGCCCCTCCCCCGTGGCACGGTGCCTGGCGCAGATGCAGGAGCATATAAGTCCGTACCTCTTGAGTGTCCATCTAAGGAGAGATGCTCCAGACCCCAGATGCCATGGCCTGTGCCCTCCTCTTCTGGCTTCTCCTATTTACGGCCCTTGCAACTCCCTCCCAAGGCGATCGCCTTGGCCCCACGCCGCGTCTGCGTTATTCCAGGTTCCTAGACCCTTCTAACGCTGTTTTCCTGCGCTGGGACTTTGACTTTGAGGCTGAGATTATCACTTTCGAGCTCCAGGTCCGGACAGCTGGCTGGGTGGGCTTGGGTGTCACAAATCGCTACAGCAGAGCGGGAAGTGACCTGGTTGTCGGAGGCATCTTGCCTGATGGCAATGTCTATTTCTCGGTGAGTCTGAGGGTGGCTCCCTCCCAAGCATGCTGGATCTCTTGCTGGGTGGAGGATGACTCTGAATCCAGGAAGGATCCATATTTTCCAAACATATTCGGGCATAGGCCCAGAACACCAGCTGATGGCTGACCTCTCCCTACAGAAATGGTCCATTTCTGTAGAGAGGTTGAATCTAGGTCTTCCAGACTGAATGTCCTTAAAGTGCCCAGGGAATGGAGGCATTAGTCTGAAAGAGAGAGTGTCCTGGGCCACAGTCTCAGTGCAGGTCACTGGGGGAGAATCTAAGCTGTTTAGGATACATTCATCATCTTCTGTTACCTTTAGGCTCAGTGAGAGAGACCACAACATTAAATAGTCTAGGAATGACATAGTGCCCACAATAATAATAGCTTAAAATTATTATGCACTTTTGGTTAAGCAGGGGTTGGTCCAAATCTTTGCACATTAAACCTCCCAGCATCACCAGGAAGTAGATGATTATTCTCCCACTTTATGGAGGAAGAAGCAGCTCACCTGTCTCCCAGTCTCATTGTGAACTGCATTTATATGGGGAAGGGTCAATGTTAAGAGCCCCCTGTGGAGATGAAGAGCATAGAGCTTTTAGAGAATAAGTGGGTTTTTAAGACTCGGGGATATAGGAACGTTAGGATTCATGGAGATGAGATTTGAAATGGGAGAAGTCAAGCAGGATCAGATGCCTTCTCTCTTCCCCATGACCCTCTCCTTGATGCCATGCTCTGTCCCAGGAGTGAACTGCATTGTATAGACCCAGGTTCTACTAATTGGGTACCTTAGTGGGGCTAAAGGGACTCAGACTACTCCAAAGCCATGAGCACTTAGGGCTCCCGGTTCTCACCCCATGACCTTCCCTGGGCCCCAGGACCAGCACCTGGTGGATGAAGACACGCTGGAGGAGGATGGGAGCCAGGATGCAGAGCTGCAGGGGCTGACGGAAGATGCCGTCTACACCACCATGCGCTTCTCTAGGCCCTTCCGCTCCTGCGACCCTCACGACCAAGACATCACGGTAAAAGAGAGAGGGGAGAGGAGCATTTGGTTACAAGCAGCCTTTCCTCCTGGGCGGTGATGTCACCCCAACCTGGAGTGGCCATGCCCGTCAGGCAGCCAGTCTCGGTTCCCAGGGCCACCATCTCTCTCAGCATTCTCCAGCATGGCCACCCCCTAGTCCTGCTGCCTGGGACTCCACCAGCCCTCTGTGGGCGGCCTCCCCCAACAGCCCATACCTTCTTCACTGGTGTCTTCTCTTGAAGAATCTTGCCTGATCTCCTTGAACTACAGGGTGTCATGAACCACCTGTGGACATGGGCTCAGAGAAGGGCTGGGAGAGGGGGTGTGGCTTGCCCATCTCTAGGCAGAACCAGAACTCAACTGTTCTGATCCCTAATCTCAAGCCCTCTCCATTCTGAAACTGCAACGTGGCGTTCTGGAGTCGGGGGCGGAGGCGGTGGCTCCGAGGAACTCCGGTTCTTTATGTCTCAGCACAGAACAAAATTCAGCAAAAGGCAAAGTGATAGATGAGAAGGAATTTACTAGAAGAGGACACTTGTGGGGCTTACATCGAGTGGGCGAGAAGTTGCTGCCCTTGAGAACCTAGTGTGTTACAGGTTTATAATCAAAAGAAAAGTGGGAAGGTGGGGGGAAAGACCCACTGCCTCATTCTTGAGTAGACATCACACTTCCATCCTCAGTTCCTACTCTGCATCAGGTGGGGGAGTTTGCTTGTCTCTACGTGGTCAAGCCAGGACTGTCATGGTGCTATGGAAAAATTGTTTTGGGTCTCAGTACAATGGGGGTCTTTCACTTTCACATGTCACTTTTCCACAAATTATTGTTTTTTATGTATGTAGAGAGTATGTCCTAGGTGGTCATTAACTAACTGAGCTCACCAGCAGGATGTGTGTTTCACACCACCATTGTTTGTTTGGGTGAATGTCTCCTGTTTCTGCTGCATGGTTTTGTTGCTAAATAAGCCTGTTTGGTTTTGCTTCCCTGATAGCTCAGCTGTTAAAAAAATCTGCCTGCAATGCAGGAGACCCTGGTTCAATTCCTGCGTTAGGAAGATCCCCTGGAGAAGGAAAAGGCTACCCACTTGGAGAAGGAAAAGGCTACCCATTCCAGTATTCTAGCCTGTAGAATTCCATGGACCGTACAGTCCATGGGGTTGCAAAGAGTTGAACACGACTGAGCAATTTTCACTTTCAAACCTGCTTTGGTCAGAGTTCCCTGGTGGCCTATAGGGGCTTCCCTGGTGGCTCAGATGGCAAAGAATCTGCCTGCAATGCAAGAGGCCCAGGTTCCATCCCTGGGTCCAGAAGATCCCCTAGAGAGAGCACTGGCAACCCACTCCAGTGTTCTTGCCTGGAGAATCCCATGGACAGAGAAGCCTGGCGGGCTCTGGTCCATAGGGTTGCAAAGGGTCGAATGTGAATGAAGCGACTTAGCACACGCAAACCTGTTTTCTTGAGTAATCTTTAACTCACAGGGGTCTCGCATACTTTTAATCCCTTAGTGGGATTAACTATTTAATCACCCACTTTGTCCCTTCACTCTGTCCCTATCACGCTGTAAGCCAGTGACTTGTGTCGGTGGTTGGGTGTGGATGTGCACAAAGTGCTGCTTGTGGGTGGCAGCACCTGGACGCCCTTGACACCCACAGAGCGACACTATGAGGGTGCTGGCCGCCTACGGCCTGGATGACACCCCAAAGATAGATCGGGAGCGTACTTTTGTGAAGTCCATCTTCCTGCTCCAAATCGTCCACCCTGATGATCTCGATGCCCCCGAGGACACCATCATCCATGACTTGGAGATCACTGATGTAAGACCCTTTCCTTCCTGCCCAGTCACCTCCAGCCCCCTCCCCACCTTCCACTCAATCCAGACTTTCCTCTTGCACCCCATATTCAGTACATTCCTGGAACCCAGGTTCCTCTGACTCCCCTTGGTCCCCCGAGGATGGTCAAACTGGCCCTCAGGTGGCTGCCCTTCCCTGACCTTTCCCTTCCCCTGCTTCTCTGGGAGCCTCCCTCCCACCCGTTCAGCCTCTGTGTGTTCCCCTCTAGTTCCTCATCCCAGAAGATGACACCACGTACGCCTGCACCTTCCTCCCTCTCCCCATCGTTAGCAAGAAGCACCACATCTACAAGGTACCATGAACCAGACGACGGGACACTGTCAAGGTGGTTGAAACAGGCAGTGGGCACGGTTGACTCTGAAGAGGTGTAGGATGAAGGTGTCCACGAGGACCTGGGGGCCAGGCCAGGTCTGGTGGAGGTGGCAGTTCCAGGATCTCCTGAGCCCAGAACTACAGCTCCCAACACTGTTTCACTCAGGCCCCATGGTGCAGCAGTGACTTTGAGATGGTCATTAGTTACTAAGTGCCTGCAAAGACCAAAGGATGAGCCCTACCCTGGGCCCACAAATGTGTTCTTTTAGCCCTGGAGGAAGTGCAGGCTGGTGGGGGAGTAGGGATACGTGGCTAAAGGCTGTCAGGTTGGCAAAGTCTGGTCAGAGGAGACTCAGGGAGGTCACCTGACTTCACATTTGAGTGATTACAATTTTGATCAAATAAATGAAAGTGTGAGCTTACTGTGAATGGCCAAAGTGTGCGAGCCATGGTTTTCTTTAGAGAGTGACTCCAACAAGGTGTGGCCACATGCTCAGATATAAGGAACCAATGAAGTTATTAAAGGGAAGTTGGAAGTCTTGGGATATTCCTGGCTAGACCTGTGCTGTGTTCTCAGGAAAGGGTTTTAAAAAGAATGAGGGCTGAGAAAGGAGTCAGGTGGAGTGCCAGGGAAATGACAGGCTGGGGAAGGAGGAACCAGAGAAAATGGACGAGGAAGAGGGAGGTGGAGACGTGGGCATAGTTTCATTAATATTTGAGGAAAAGAAAGCGAGGTGGGAGTGGGGACTCGAGGGATAAGGACTTGACCCAGAAGATCTTGACCGTGCTGTGTCTTGCATCCCATGCCCAGTTCGAGCCCAAGCTGGTCCAGCATAACGAGACAATTGTGCACCACATCCTGGTGTACGCCTGCGGCAATGCCAGCGCTCTTCCCACCGGCATCAGCGACTGCTATGGGGCCGACCCCGCCTTCTCCCTGTGCTCACAGGTCATCGTGGGCTGGGCTGTCGGGGGCACAGTGAGTCCGCGTGATGAGGGAAATCGGTGGCTAAGGGGACACGTGTGGTCAGGCGATGGGGATTGGTGGATGGGTGGAAGATGGAGAAAAGGGAGGTCTCGGATGGAGGCGAGAAGACACGGGTGAGTGCTGGCGGGGAGGAGCGGTCCGGCATCTACTTCCCAGCCATTCTTGCTGCCAAACCTCCCTCCTTCCACCAGAGCTACCAGTTTCCAGACGACGTGGGCATTTCTATGGGACGCCCTTGGACCCGCAGTGGATCCGCCTGGAGATTCATTACAGCAATTTTCACAATCTGCCTGGTGAGCCTCTAGAGCGTTTATGGGAGCGCCCGTGGACGGGGCTGGCTGAGTCCTCCAGGCGTTGATGCAGGAGGCCCGCTGACTCCTGCCCGCAGCCCCACCCTTGCTTCCCCAGGCCTCTTTCTCCGCAGCCTGTGACCCGTTCCCCCGCCTCCTCTGATTGGTCCTGCCTGCCCCAGGTCTGTACGACTCGTCGGGGATCCGAGTATACTACACTGCGCACCTGCGCAAGTTTGACATGGGCGTCCTGCAGCTGGGCGTCTTCACTTTCCCCATCCACTTCATCCCCCCCAGCGCCGAGTCCTTCAGGTCCTATGGACTGTGTAAGACGGAGAAGTTTGAAGAGGTGAAGCTGGAAGGTGTCCCCCCTACCCCGTACTTCCCCTGAGATGCCCCGTTCCCAGTCATAGATCTGGTGTGATCCACCAGCGCTCAGCCGGAGTCTCTAAGCCACAGAAGGACCACCGCCTGGTGATTTGGAAAATTGACCCAACCTGGCTGGCGCAGGGG
Organism: Madoqua kirkii; assembly: GCA_006408675.1. Taxonomy (NCBI): domain Eukaryota; kingdom Metazoa; phylum Chordata; class Mammalia; order Artiodactyla; family Bovidae; genus Madoqua; species Madoqua kirkii. The sequence goes on from SJYC01104865.1 coordinate 19,406, forward strand.
AGGTGGGAGTCATGGCTGGGCCAGAAGGCCCAGCAGGGGCTAAATGGGTGTGTTCCAGTCTTCAGAGGAAGGTGTCAGATAGTAAAGGAGGAAACCAAGAAGCAGGAGAATTCCTAACGGACCAGGTGGTCTCCTCCCTGCCACAGATGAACGGGGCTCCAGTGCCCGACATCCAAGTCTTTGGCTACCTGCTCCACACCCACTTGGCCGGCCGCGCTCTGCAGGCAGTGCAGTACAGGTAAGGGAGACACACTGGAAGCACTCCCTTCTGTGTTTGGAAATACATTTTAGGAACAGTTGTTTATTCTGAAGCATGAGGTTATGATCAGTTGGAGCAGGAGAAGCTAGAACTGTTCTTGGAGTAGAGATGATGGAGGGTGGAGATTTTTGTTTTACAGGCCATCTGTGCCCACATGCTGCTGCTTTGTT